>JACXGJ010003019.1:0-35110 GCA_016801105.1 Esox niger
TGTGACCCATCACTAACTATAACCCCCCCCCCCCATTTATACAAAATACACCCTCATTCATCCTGGCGCCGGCCCTGAAGCACACACACTGATTAAACATGCACTTTTACATTCAGTATTTACCTATTACTTATGCAACTAAAAGCAAACGTTTAGGAATAAATAAGAACACACAGATTATGTGTAAACAGGCTTTTGTAAAGGCTATAGTGATAACTATATTGATTTGCATCGCAAGCGATGCGACTGACACGAGTCCTGACATGAGTGGATGACTGCAGCTTCCATTGACCCAATCCAATGTCATCGCGGTGATCCTTATTTGACCTGCTATTAATCGTCTCAACCAGTAGGTGCCCTCAGTGAGCGCCGTCTGGACGAGGCACCGAGAAATGGGCCATTTAGCAAAGCCAAGTGCTGGAAAGCCTCATCGATTCAACAGGGCCTCGTTTGGCCATCACTACATGCTGGCACTACAAATGAAAACATTAATCAGCAGCACCTGATCTGCTTGTCAAGCCTTAACTCATCTTCCCCCTGCTTCTAGGTGTAGGTGAAGTGTTGAAGTGCATCCCGGATATTGTGTTTTCTGACCATATGCTAACACTAGTCTGCCCCCTGTAGGCCTGAGTCCAGGGGGGGTGCAAAGCCAGGCATCGACCATCCAGATAGAAACCGTTCCCCCCATTTTGTTTCCCTGTAAACACTGCAAATGGTATATTAATTGGATATGCCCCCTCATTTATAAAAAAAAAAGCCCCCTCAGTCATTTCCTCTAGGAGCCAGACCTGACCCCATGAAACCCAACTCTGGATCTCAAGGCACTGTTTTCTCATTGCAGCCTATGATAACTGACTGATTTAGAGCTGGGAGACCAGGTGTATTCAATTAATGATGAGACAGAACAGAAAACCAGCAGGCACCAGACCGTGTAGGGTATGAGTTTCACATCCCTGCCCTATACCATAACTAACAGTACACCAAAACATTTAGACAGACTAAAGCTCACCATTTGCAAGATGCCTTCAAGTAAAAATGTGTTAGAATTTATTCAACGTTGTTTTCCGGCAATTGGGATTAAGAAAGGAGTCTATTGCTGTGTGACGATGCTCTAACTGCCGCAGTGATCGTACATGTTGCCTCTAACATAAGATGAGAGCTCTGCGGGCGTGGTGTCATCTTGTCTGGCTTTGGTCAGAACCAGCCTGTACTCAAGACAGTGTGTGTTTGTTGCTGTAGGTCCGGGCAAAGAGGAGTGTATCCGCTGTGCCGGAGGATATCTGCAGCAGGAATGGAGGTGTGTTCAGACCTGTGCTCCTGGATACTACTCAGCAGAGACCACTGGCTACCTTCAAGGGACGTGTCGCAAGTGAGTGGCCCTCAACCCCCGCTGCTAACCAATCAAGCGATCCAATTTATTCATAAAGGCCTTTTTACATCAGCAGTTGTCACGAAGTGCTTCTACAAAACGCCCTTGAACGCTGGTTATCTGAGGGTGCCTTTTGACATCCACGCTGTGGGGCGGTCGGTCGAAGCGGATTGCTATATCATGATAAATTGAGAGTTCGGCCAGTGAATAATAGGTGCACATTTTTTGGGCAACTGCTATTAGATTGCTGAAGTTCTGTTAAAGGCCTTGAATCCAGAGAGTTCCAGAGAGAAGAAGCGAAAGAGCAGACAGAGAAGCATGAGATTAAATCACCCCCATTTTCACATGGTTGCGCCAACTCAAACTGTACTGCACTGTACTTGCTTGGATATTGTTTCTTTACCTTGTCCAGTCCAGAACTGTTCCAGTGGGTCTAACAATGGAGGATGTAGAACCAGGCTTCAGTAAAACATGTCTCAGTTTTGTAGTGTGAAAAAACTTCCAATCGTCTACATGGACATTCAGTGCCAGATGAACTCTTAATGTCCGTGGAGTATATGGTTCAATTCCAAGTTTAGTTCATATTCTAAACTACTTTTAGCATGGTTCCCAATTTACATAATCCCTGAAGAATGGTGAGGATTAGCAGCATGTAATTAGATGCGATGCTGTAAATTGAAAAAAATAAGAAAGTAAATTCACCATGGCAAATTGCATGTCTGTTTTGTTTCGTCACTTTTTAGACCAGGTAGAATCTTGTCTTCCTCACAGTGTTTTTTTATGTTTTGTTTGTGAACAAGACAGTATCCATTATTTCTCCCAGGTCATTGCTGTTCATGAAAATGAATTCTTAGTCAGTGTACTTAGTAAAATACAGGTACAGTTTTTTAAAAGACGCACAAACTGTTGCTGTTATCATTTGCTCTCACATCACCTCTACTTTCCCTCCCATTTCCCTCTCTCTAACTGTCACTTTCCCTCCTTTTTCCTCCATTTAAGACCCTCAGTGTCATCAGCCATCTGGGTCTCATTAATTGGTCTGTTCCTCCCTCTGTCTGTCTCTACCAAATCATTTCTAACAAATGCTTAGCCCTAGACAACAGACTCAGGCCCTAAATCCCAAGGGCCAGAGGAACCCTATGGCTGATCCACGCCTGCCCTTAAAGAGCCAATCTGCTGCTCCACAGCTTCTCTATCTTAACACGGGACCACTGCCTGTGGTGATTGCCACTAGTGCTCCGAAAGCAGGCATTCACTCCCTCTTTCTCTCTCTCTGTTACTTTCTCTATCTCCTGGCCCCAACGCCTCCCTCCAATGCACAGCACACACACACATGCCCACTAAATCACGATCAAAGCAGCACAAACACACACACGCACCGAGACACGGTCACAGCAGACCACACACACTCACGCAGACACGGTCACAGCAGACCACACAGCCACCCGAGTCCCCCCCACATTCACATGCTGTCTCAACCATTTCTCGGTTACTCTTCTTTGGTGGTGTCTCCCACGCTGTCCCTCCTCTATTCTCCTCTTTGTCTCCCTCTTCTCGCTCCACCACACCACGAGGACTTACGAAGGCCCTTTAAACACCTGCACCTTCTACACCTCCCTTCACTCCACTATATCCTTCAGTTTGTTCTCACTATTACACTTGTTCTTTTTTCCATCTCCATAATTGCCTATAAATCCGGCGCCTTAGTGCCATCGAACAGGACCAACATGACCGACTGAGGGAGTAAATGTCAAACCTGTGCCGACGGCAATCATTTATGGGAGCATCAGCGTCCGTTTAGCTCACCGTGATGGCTATGGGTAGAACGGTACAGGGTGGCGAAGGGCGCTCACTCAGGCGCTCTCTGGCTGGCGTTTTCTGATGTTCTCTCTTTCGCTCGTTCTTTCTCTCTTGTCTCTCTTTGTGGTGGGGAGGGAGACGCACAGCGTTTTTAGAGTCAGCCCAGTGGTTTATGGAAGATGACAGGAGCAGAAACAGGCTCGTAAAGGTCATGGTTCCGCAGTGGCAACCGGGATTGAATTCTCTTCTTGTTTTCCCTCTGTTGCTCTCTCGCCCTCTTTTTCTCTGTTGCTGATCCCTTCTTATTTTTGTCTTACACCCTCTGTTTCTGGGCCGTGGTTTACAATCCCACCTAGAATACCTGCCTAAGACAACAACAACAGTGATAATCATGATAATAATATTTTTTGTAGTTGAAGCTATAGCGGTGTTATCAGTAGTAGTACTAGTAGTAGTAGTAATAATAACAGTAGTAGTTGTAGTAATAGAAGAAAAAGTACTACAATTGAGAATAATAATAAATAAAAGCAGTGGAAGGACTGTTGGCCAGTTAGGAGGTCAACAATGATGCAATACCTGACCTGCACCAATTAAACAGTATCGTAACTCTAAAATATAACTAAAGGAACTAATTGATGAATGAATAAGATCAATGGAAGGTCATGACATACCGTATGACAACAAAAATTCAATGATTTCACTGGAAATGTTGCTTGTCAATTGTGATTATTTAGTTAACACTGAATTGCAGACAGTTACTGAGTCAAATGCTTTTGTGGTGGGGAAGAGAGGAAGGATCCATGCTTGTCTCTCACTTGAGGAGGTTTCCTAGTTATATCCTTTGTATGTGGGATGTGTGTGGGACCTGGGTTTTCTATCATGTGTTAGCCCTGTAGTTTTAACAGACGCTCGGCCCCTGATGGATTCCACACTTCCAATCTGCTGAACCCAGCCTGCAGAACCTGTGTGGAATTCCAGCGCTCAGATCTGTCCACCCGCTGTAAACAAAGATGCGTTTATCTCGGTCCCCCGGCTTTTTGGCCTAGACTGAGACGAGGATTATCTCCAAAGACTGCTGTTACCTCAGCTGCTCTATCTTCATCTGACTAGGTGTTCTCACATAGTCAGAGACCATCTGATTGTCACAGGCGTGACACAAGACCATGAGTTTCATCCAAGTAGAGATTTTCTCTGTTCAGACTCACTCACCTATGTCCTCTTTTTTAATTCCATGCTGTCACTGACACTTGTCCACTCATGCTTAACTGTAATCTATTGCCCACCAGATGCCCTTGGAGATTCCTTCAGTGTGCTTGACACTTTGACAAGCTAATTTCCTGATGGTTGCCCACCTTTCTTATTACTGTGCCACTTCAGCCTCCTGATGTGTGCTTCTCATTCATTTCTTTTCACCTTTCTTTCCCTCTTTTTTCAACCTCACCTGTTCTCATCACTGGCAATGCACCTGTCTTTACTAGACGCCGCTTTTCAGCTGATCTCAATGCAGCAATCAACACGCCCCCTCGGGCTCTGATTACTACTCTGACTTCTTTTTCAATCACTCTCATTCTATTCTACCCATTTAGATCTCACCTGTATGATCAACCACCACCTATTCATCCCCTGCTACTCCTCGTCTACTCTTATCATCCCTCTGGTGTTTCCTCCTTCTCTCTGCTCCTTTGACACTACTCCCTCTCTGCATCCTGTGGCTCCCTGCACTCCCAACTGGACCCTCACCATATGGTCACCGACGGAGTGACTCATTTAATCACATCAGAGCAGGGATGCGTGCAGGTGAACAAAATGGAGGAAAACAGAACTTCCAGATCACCTATGACCCTTTCACACTTAATTTCTCCTAGCCACTTTCAGTTGCTCTAAAATTATCCCAGGGAACGACATTCTTTTCTCTCCTTAATCCTCCAATACCTCCTCCCTCTCTGCAGAGGGCTTCGTCGTGTTGTGAAATGAAGGTTGACAGCTTCAGTACCTTATCCATTCAGCTTAATAAGGCCGCTGATATTACACACCCTGAACCAACTAACAAACATCAAAAGTCTGATGCGCAACATTTGTAAATGTCAACCTAACAACAGATGAAAAGCAACCCTGGGCATAATAAAGGAACTTTGCCAAGTTCTCCAATATCACCCATCTCCTTTGCACAGTTCACTGGCTTTCAGATGAAGCGTGCATCCACTGCAAAACCATGGTGCTTACCTGCAGAGCAGGGGAACTGAGTCTCTAGCATCGGGCTATGGCTCAAATCCTAAAGCCCTACCAGAGCACTATATTCTGCCACCTGAGCCTTCCCAGGAGGACAGCTTCTGCTAAATCTATTAAATAATTAAAAGGTTGATTTTAGTATTACTCTCCCCACCATTTTTATTATAAAATTTCTACAATACAGCACAATATGCCACAGTAACCTTATAGGCCTGATTACTTTAAGACTTTTGTTAAAACTTTAAATAACTCAGAATTATAGTTATCATTATTATTACATTTTTCCATTAAATTGATTCAAAATTGATTTACATTCAAGAAAATTTTACAGACTCTCATATACAAAGTGACCAACCCTAGTGAGTGCATGCATTTTTTATACTTAACTGGCACTCTGTGACAATCAAACCCATGGACTAGTGTTGGAATGCTCTCCCCCTGAGCCACAACCGACCAACACTAGGACAGAAGGGCCGGTCTCTGGCCAGGCTGTGCCCTGAGTTTTCTTCAGTGGCCAGATAGCGTGCCATCGTGTCTGTTTACATCCAAATGCTAGCAGTTGAAGTTGACTGTCATGGATTTTCATGAATTTATTTAAAAGAGATTTCTTCTATTTTTGCTTTGGGGGAATGTTTTCAGTCCGAATGTAATGAGGCCATATGTACATCGTGCTGCTGTGTGATAAAATGTTTACGGGTTACTTGTCTTTAGATGGAAGTACATTTTAATTGCTCTTTATAAAATGTGTGTTAGGGGGAGGTTTTGGCCCAATTATCATCTACATATATTATTTCAATATGTCTTTGTAGTTGCAAACTCTGCATGCAGTATTTAAATGGCCTGTCTGTCCCATATTGTGCTTTCTCTGGTTTGGGGTAGGAGCAGAACATGTGTATGAGTTTGTGTGTACGTGTTTACGTGGGAATAGCGATGCTAAAACCTCTTATGGGATTCTATTTAGATTTAGTATTGAAAGCACCGGTTTAAAAAAGAATAGACTTACAGTAAAATCAATATCATATTGCAAAGAACTAGTCTTAATCTGCACAGCCAAGTTTCCATCCATCTAAAGCTGTCTTGTGTCTCCCTCACGCTCTCTCTCACGCTCTCTTTATCACCCCTCTCTCTCTCTATTCGTTTAAATTCTTGTATTTGTTGTTCTCTAGAGGCTCTTTCAGTAGCTCAGCTCCCGTCCCATCACCCACTAGGTCAGCCCATTCCATAAATATTTATACCACGATGCCCATGTTATTGTCATCGTGTCACTATTCATTAACCCAGACAATCAATGAACTGTTTACCCGTTTTCATCCCTCTCTTCTCTCTCAACCCCATCTCCTCTTCTGTCTCCCCATCTCTCGAGGGAAAAGAAGAAAAAGGATCGCCATGTTTGCTGGCTGTATTCCATCCCCTCTTTCTTTTCATTCTCTCTCTCTTGTTCTCTTTTGTCCCTGCGTCTTGTGCTGTGTGTGCGTCGTCCAGGTGTGAGGAGAATTGCCTGAGCTGCGGCGGCCCTGGGACGACCTGTGCCAAGTGCAAAGACGGCTACAACCTTGTCAGCAAGACATGCGTCGTGAACGCCTGCAACAATGGTGAGCACGCAGCCAAACAAAAAGACCAAAATACAAACACGCACAAGCACGGCGCAGCAGGGACGATTTTGACCCAACCTAAGTACTTTTCAGTCCTTGGTAATGGCTGCAGCAATAAAACTGTTGATTGCAGCTTTGATTAATCAGATATAAAACAAGACATACATTCCAACTTTAATCGCAGGTATTTGACTTTTTTGACGTCTTACTCTTTGTCCTAATTTTTGCACAATGCTCTGTTCAAAACAGAAAAATGTGTCGTTTTAGAATTTATCCATAATTTCACAATGTGCTTATTGAATCTTTAAAATATAGTCTAACGGGCTGAAATGAATAAAAACAACAAAAAAACTGAAAGTCATACAGCAGTCAACTTTAACTGTACACAGAAAATATGACTTTCAAAGTAAATTGACTGAAGAGGTTTTTGATTGAGGTTTTTATTGCAGGAGAAATAAAGAATTTGCAAAGCTTGACACTCATTGCATGATCCATCAGTAAGATTAATGGTTTTATATATAATGCACTGCTTGACCATAAACAGATTCCACGTGCAGAAGGGCAGTTGGTATGTCGTGCTCCAGGCATTCAGCAAACATCTTTTTTGATCTCTTCAATGTGAAGGGAATTAGACCTGAGTCGTATGTCTTTCCACATTGTCACCACAGCCTCTGCCATCTTTTCAATCCAATCTTTTAGATCCCCGATTTCATTCCAGTTTTTGATCTTTTTTTTCCTGTTCATTGATCCCTTCCTGTTCATTGATTAATCCCTTTTAATTATGACAACTTGTCATGTTTATTTCAAATGAACACCTTTAGAAGTTAGCCTATGGAGAATGCTTCCAGAGTGGATATGAATGACAGATTTGTAATAAAAACATATGGTGTGTTTATCAGGATTTCAGAATCCCTTTAAAACACTGCGTATTATGTATGATAAGTGCTGACTTTGAAAATCCTAGGCATGCGTTTGACAACAACTGGTTGATTCATTATTCAAATTACCATATAGTAAAGTTAGAAGATAAGTGAACTTAGATTAGACTTAAAAGATCTCATTATTTTAGGGAGGACAGTGTACAGTCAGTATACCCCAATCTGTTCCTGCACGGACAGTGGAGCTCTGTGACAACTCTGCAGGTATTTTATCAGTGTTGGTGATTTCAATCCAACTGCATTTCTATCCAGAAAATGACCATACGTTTTCACGGAAACAGAGGTTGTAGTTTATATTTTTCGACTATCAGGTTGTTTAAAGTTGAACTAATTTTAGATGTTCTGGCTGCGGCCTTAGGTCATCAGAATTCTCAACTACGCCACATATTATTTTCTGTGGAACGAATAGCTGGCTGAAACATGCATTACCTCAGGCCTACAGCACATTTACAGTCACAATAAACGTATAGACAAAAGTGCATAGAAAGGGAATAGAAATTCCATATGCAGTATGCTCTCTTCTCTGAAATGGCCCCAATAAGAAGTGGCTATGCATGGCCCAAAAATGCCCCTCAGGAGGAATGAGAGTACCAGAGCCTGTGTGAATGCTGAACAGTTTGCCGCAGTGTGCTACCTGATGTATGTCATAGTTGTGACCCCTGTGTCACATTTTGAGTGAAGTAGGTGGCGGCTCTGAAAGGCCACTAATTGCCATTAACAAATGCTTTGACTTATTAGGAAACACCATGTATCCTACAGTTGAGGCCCCATCTATTGAGGCCTGCTTTTACATTGGAGGTCAGTGGAGCAGAATGTTCTGTTGTCGCTTTGCAGAAGTCGTTGAATGGATAGTGTCATTGTATGTCGCGCCTGTAGTGTACTATAAGCGTTAAGTGTGCCCACAGTGTTAGGGTGCAACCACATTTTCATTGTAGTAATTTATCCAATGCTCTTACCAGTGACTGAACATCAGTGCATTCATCAAGGTAGGAAAACTACACATCACAGTGAGTACATATTTGTCAACTAGGAGTCTTATCAACAAAGGTTGTAGATTTGAATAATCAGTAAGGAATTGTTTTAATTTAATAACCCTTCATTGAGGGTTCTAGTTAGAACCATATAGTATGGGCCAAACCAATGACTTCTTTATGGTTCTTCTGTTTATTCATTCTGTTTGGGGCAGATTTCATCCAATTAAGTACGCTCAGCAAGTTAGTGGAAACACATAACAGATAACGCTATGCCTTCCAGACTAGGGTTTGAATGCAAGACAGAAAATACTTTAATTTTGTTCATTAATTAGTTTTAAGCCTGCTCGAAGTACACACTAATCAGGTTGTGTCATTTTTTGGACTACTCTATTAGTTGATTATGCCAAGCAGACTCATCAAGCACCAAATCAAGCAAAGTATTTTAAATACATTTTTACAGTGTTTTAAACCAGATGTGCTTCTTCTGCAACATACTGTAGCATTCCCTCCATTGTTCTATTCAAAGACATCCCCCTACTTTGGTGCCTTTAGGAAAAGTCTCACGTTCAAATTCTCTCCCAGTGAGTATAAGTTACTTTTAGTTGCTAGGCCCTGCAGGGCGCTCAGTTCCTTGGGTCTCCAGTGGTGCTTCTCTATCGCATGCTGCAGGATGTGACAGGAAGGGATGTGATTTGGGTTTGAAAGAGTAGCTTGGGAGCGTGGCTGCAGCAGGAGCAGTGAGCTATAGGGAGCAGGGAGGGAGTGGGGAAACAAAAGCTATGATTTACAATGCACTGTATTACACTACGTATGCTAAAAGGATATGTGCAAATGCTGGGCCCTTGCTTAAGCACTTCTAAAAACCCTGACTTGGCTAACTGAGCCTCTTACATTAAACAACGGTTTTCCCCTGTAGATTTTGTGTTGCTAACTTGGTGGTGTGCGTACGACGGAGTGAGGGGCGTGTGGGGGTCACACCACCAGGTTCTTCACCTGTCTTGAGGTCTCTGGACAGCATGCTTTCTCATGAAAAGCGCTGATGTGATGATGTGATTAGATTGTTAACAGCCCAAAAAAGGCTGCGCCCCCAAACATCCTCAGAAACTTTTTCATTCAGGCAGTTACGTTTGCCATTCAAAGCCAAAGTACGCAGCGAATACTTTTTGATCGGAGTTATATCGCTTGCGAGCATCAGAGCGGATACAATTTGACAAGTACAAACTAGCATATTATTTGTCCCTACCCGCTTGAGTGATCCGATACAACGTCGTCACAATCTCTCTCATTGTCAGGACTCTGGTTGTAGCTCGCCTCATACAACATGCACAATTCAGATTTTGTGTTGATAAAATCAAATGTGTTTGAAAGCACTGGGACATCTGGGACGGCTCAAAGGAGGGATTGGTGGGCCTCGGATGACTGCCACGCAGCTCGAGTAGACAACAACACGAGGCTTTTGTCTCCTATTTCAAAAACGGGTCTATAGCAGCTAACTGGGGGCCAGAATCGTGTAGTGTAACCCAGGCTCAGGGAAAAAGGCTTCTAATGGTGTTGAGCTGAATTAATTGGCAGAGCTGCAGCCATGTTCAGGGAAACTGTGAGGAAACAGTGCCCTCTTCCCCCTCATCAGGGCCTTAACTGTGGCCTGGGTAGGTTAGTGGTTGTTTCATTTTCTTAGTTAATGTTGTTCTGGAGGCAAAACTCCCCCTCAAGACATATATGATATCACCGGTTACCTCAATGTTGAGGGTGGAGCTTTCAAACTTGTTTGTATGCTCTGAAAGGACACATGACCAGGGGTAGAGTACGCTGAAGCTAATAGCTGGATTGAAAGCAGAAACATCCTTGAAAACACTTGAGTAGATTTGAATTTAGTGTCAAGAGTGAGGAGAGAGGACATAGCAAGAAGAGAACAAATAGAGTAGAGAGACAGAGGAGACAAGGGCATGGTAAGGGGAGATTAGATGGATATGGAGAAATGGTGTCGTAAAAAAGGAAGAGCAGAGGGCATGAAGAGGGCAGGAAGAAGATGGGTGTAAAAATGGGTGAGCACAACAGTGCTGAAAGACTGGGCATTTTTAGAGGATGACTCTCTTTCTCTTTTAGCCGACGAGGTGTTCTGTGAGATGGTAAAGTCCAACCGCCTGTGTGAGAAGAAGCTGTTCCGCCAGTTCTGCTGCAGAACCTGCCTGATGACCGGATGAGAACCACAGAGAACCTGGAGAGGAACCCTAACGAACTAGAGTGGAACCTAGAATGGAACCCACTATTCGTCATCCGTTGTACATTTATAAACTAGATAATGTCTGTGACTGAATGGGAAAACATGACCTTCACCAGGGTGGGGTCAATTCTATTTTCATCGATGTGTTCCAATGAGGACTATCTTGAATTTGAACTTGTAATTCCTGAATTGAATTCCTGAACATGGACCTCAAACGTAAATCACATAGTATTGCCCTGCTCAATTTTACCCTGCCAAGGGTAGAATTGATTTTCAAAAGATATATTTTTTAAGTTGTTGTTTTATATAAAAAAATAATAATACAGTATAATATGTAATATGTACAAATGTTAATTTTTTATTCCAAGGCTGAATCATTGTAAAGTACAGTACATTTTATGACTCAATAACTTTCTGATGAACCACTGTTGATTCTGAGTTATATGATATGGTTAATTAAGCAACAGCATCATTCAGTATTGGGGTCATGGATATAAGTAAAACAAAAAGACAATACCTAAACTTTTTTATAAGTAATGCTTGTTTTCCTTTATGTGCCCTACCAAATACTACCCGGATCAACTTTTTCATACTACACATAAAAAGATGTACTGTTGTTTTTATAATTAAATGTGTAAAACAATGAAATGTTGGATGCTGTACTATTTCAAATTCTGATGTACATTTCAAAATGCGTAATACCTGTTTTAACATTTGTTTTGTGTAAGACAGAAATAAAACACATACACTGTGTACTGTATGATATCATGCCTGTTGCAAAGAATTGTTTAAGAGCATGCTTACAAACCGATGACAAGAGCAGAGGTTAAAGACAAGGTTGTTGATAAGTTGTGTCCAAGGCTTTAGTTTTTAACAGCAGAACTGGAATGTAATTTAGTTTGGCACATCACAATGAATTTTTCTATTGAATGTACCTTGCATTGATTTCACGTGACATTTGCATCTACCTTCTCAGTAACACATTGATTTATGTATGCTTAAAAGCCATGTCGAAATATCTATCACTCCTGAGAGTCACTCCTACTTCATCCCAATCATGTGTTGACTACGGCCAAACCCATGTAGAATATCTGGTCTCTGGCACTTAGAACTTTCACTTCAATCGTTGGCTAGTTGGACCTAACAGAGACATGGATTACCCAAGAAAATATTGCTGATCCAGCTGCTCTGTCTTCACCTGACAATGTGTTTTCCCAGAACTCCTCCCCGTCTTGGTTCTATTTTGAATACCAGGATGTCAACGTAACTCATCTGTTTAAACTTAAAATTGTTGTCGTCTATCATCCAGCAGGTGCCATTGGTGACCTTCTCATGTAGCATGATAACAGCAAGACATGTATGTGGGCCTTGGCAACTGTGCAAATGAAACATTAGAATAACACTATCCTTTCACTCTCTCCACACTACCTTCCTTTCCTCTCTATTCACTGCTAAAGCTACTTTCTATCACTCAGAATTTCAAGCTTTTTCTTCTAACTCTAGGAAAGTATTTGCCACCTTATTCCTCAAATTCTATCTTTACTTTCTGCAGATTCGACTGTCAATTCATTTGAAAATAAGGTGGAAGATATTCTCACCTCATTCACTCAGTCAATGTTGTCCACAGGTCACTTCCATGTCCAATTTGTCTATGCATTAACCACTTTTTCCCAGCTCTCCAGATGAGATCCTGCATCTATATCTAGGTTTCCAACCCTGGATAGCATCTGTTCCTATCTTCATTAGATTAAAGCTGTGTTTACCTCATGGCTGTTTACATTCACCCACAAGCTTATATCAAGATGGAATTCAACAAAAACTAAGAATATAAACCAGCATGAATCCCCTCACCTAGAGATTTTAATCAACCAAATTCAAAACAGACTCCAGAAGTGGACAAATATACCTCTGACACATAGACCCTACCCCTGTTTTTGGCCAATAGGATCATGGTGGACAGAAGAGGCTGACTCTGCTTCTAGATTGCTTTAAAGATGCACTTGATATTTTTTTCAGTACACAAACTCATGTTTTGTCCCCTATAAACATGTATAAGCTAATGAGAACCTCTAAGAGTTATTTAGCAACAAAGACAGTTATGTGCCAGTGGAATATCAATTTTATAACTTTTTTAGCGTGCCACTCCGTCCCAGACAATTCTGTTCCAGGAATTCATCTTCTGCAAGACAGGCCTTTCAGCCATCCGCCTTCTGCTAGGCAAGCCGTCCTTCTTGGCTAGCCGTACTTTGTTAAAGCGCCTTTTACCCGCTTTTACCTGGATGATAAATAACATAGTACGATATAGGAGCAAAGTTATTTTACTGTTGAAAACTATAATGGCAGCTAGAAACAAGGATGACAAACTGTCATTCCCTCCCTTCTCTACTACTACATACACTATGAAAACTGCAAAGAAGCAAACAAAGACTTAGACCATCTCTCTACAGCTAGCAACCAGGAACACTAAGATAACGGTAGCAAGGCTAAGAATCACATAAAATTTCTTTTTTTGGAACAGGTAATTTTATTCTCTATTGGGCATTGGTGCGGAACCACTTTCTGACTGGTGAGTAATATCAAAATGCAGTAATTGTTTTTTTACTGAAAAAATCTTACCTAGTGCAGCTTCAATAAAACAACATGTGCAGTGAGTCACCCAACCAGGACACCACCAAGATTGAGGAAAATGACATCAGCAGACACAGACTGAACTAAGAAATGTGTGGGTTCTCGTCCCCAAAATCAATTAGAATATATTTCTTAACCCAAGACTTTGGACGAACATGGGAAATAATGTACTGCTGCATCCAATGTCCACAAAAAGTGCTGCTGCCACGAAACCCATTCACGAGAAGTAACACGAAGTCCTCAAATCCAGCAAGGATGCAAAAGGGAAATATAGACTGATGCTCAAATCTGTGTTTAACAACTCAGACTTCTAAAGCATGTGGCACGCTCTACACATAAACACTAAGTACAAAGGTACAAAGGCATCCATCTGTATAATGCCAACTGATGCCTCGCTGCTAGACCAGCTCAACACATACGTTTGCTTCGAAGCAGACAACACCGAGTCAACAAAATAAATCTTGTTGCTGCAGACGACCAGGTGCTCTTGCACTCTGAGGCTTACTTGAGGGATACTCAACAGAGTAAACACTCACAGAGCCCTGGCCCAGATGGCATCCCCCGGTTGTGTCTTCTGAGGGTGTGCCAACCAGCTGGTAGGTGTCTTTACAGACATCTTCAACCTGTCCCTTTCCCAGGCAGCAGTTTCCGTCTTCCTTTATGGTTACGAGGATTGGGAACAACGTCCTCCTCACTGACTCTTAACCCAAATGACTCTTTGGTTGAGTGTCAGATCTCAACAGTGCGGTAAGCAGACTGATATCATAAAAGAGATTTAGCAGTTTAAAGTTTCTTGGTGATCAGGTAGCTGAAGACATCTCACGGACCAATCAATGCCACTGATACTTCCAAGAGGGCGCAAGAGTGACTCTCCAGCGGGGACTGAGATTTCCATTTTCAGCACGTTATTGGGGAACATCCAAGATATGTCTGGCAAAAGCCTTTAGCATAATCAAGGACCCTTCACATAATAGCTTTGTTGCACAGTTAATTTGACAGTTATCAGTCAGATGGGAACAGTAACGTTGCCTACTGTACCATACAAAGAGGCCCATAGGCAATTTCTATTTGCAAGCTGTCAGACATTTGACCTGTCTGAACAATCTACAATGGACTCAGTTTATTTGGGCACACGTGTACTCAAACATGGACTCATTAAGGAAGAACTTCATGTTTGTCATACAGCTTGTTTGATACTAGATGGGAAATGTGAGAGGCACATTTACTAATGTTCAAACGGCACCCCAGCGATTTTGGGGCTTGTGTCTGCTAATATTTGTTCGCTGGCTAACAACATTTATTGATATACCAGTTGTAATTTAACTATACATTTATCTAGCTAGCCAGGTACTCAGGAATGAGCAACAATAATCGACTTTCACCTGGGTATAAACTGTTAACGTCACGTTAAGAGCCTTGTTACTTTGGTGAACATGGTTTGATCAGTTGCATGGTTTGATCAGTCATGGCGAACAAAGCAGCGGCTAAGTAACTAGTAAATATTCTACTAGGGCTAACGAAGCAATGGCTTATTAACAATAACTTAATCTGAATGCATGCTTACTTGAGTGCTTTAAGTCGTTTTTTTGGAAGAGGGAGCTGTATTGTCGTTTCTATTGAGACTGACCTGGACATCACCGGCTTCATCTGCGTGACTCGCAAAGTTCAGTGCGCTAGTAGCTCACAATTGCATAAGCAACATTTTATTTATATATCTTGTCAGTGGAGCCTAATAACAGACGGGAAATATATATATTTGGAACACAATATTGTATATTTCGATGTCTTCCAAAACCCCAGCCCACCCTGACCGCATGTCAATCCTGCCTGTAAACAGAATGTTAATAGAGATAATAATGTTTTCGAATTTCCCTGTCCAGCAGCGTACTGCGCCAGGACTTTGAGTGACTGGGTCCTTTGCCAAAAACACATTTCTCAGTTTTGTCACTGCCATGCTTTTCAGGTTAAAAAAGAATTTACAGTGAGGTCACATTGGCGGTGTTCAGTTTCAGGGTGAAGGGCATATTTGTGTTGTTTCGCAATGTCATGTTTCTGGCCAGGTTGTTATTGCAAATGAGAATTGGTTCTCCGTTAGCTAACCTGGCAAAATATAAGTACAAAAGTAAAAAGGGTGTGGATATAAGAGTTTACAAATTGCTTATTCATGTTCTGTTCGTGCATAGCAAGTATAGGCCAAAATTGCCCCACAGCTGTCTGCTTATATCATTTAGCAGCTCCTTATACCTGAGAGACTTGACAGATTAACACATTTCACACAAACACTCAAAATACTGGAATTTTGTTTGTTATCTTTGTTTATTTGCAGTTAAAACATCTATACGCTTCTCCCCCCAGGGTCTTGGGAATAGCACTTAGTTTGATGATTGTCCCTTCTAGATTATTGTGTGATCCACTCTTCTGATTCTGTAGTTTAAGTGTCCTTTCATTACTATTTGAGAGGGATGGGTGTCAGAGTTGGTTTTCAGTGTGGAATCCATTTGAAGGTATTTTAAGGTTTTATTTAAGTAAAAGACCATGGGGTCAAGATTTTATCAGCAGTCCTGTTGTCAAATCACTGATTACTGCAGTTCTGAGTCATGCCTCAAGTCCCTGGTGTTTGAAATCCTTTATAATGAAGTGCACGAAAATCAGAGGTTTGACAATTTTATATACGTTTGATAATGTTAAAAGCCAGGTAACCTTCAGTGTTGCACAGTGGTAAGACAGTAACATTTGAAATTGCGCAAGGAAGACCGACTTGCTAACAACAAAGTCACTACTGAAGAGTAAATTCTGACCCTTGGGGAATTATTTGCCAGTATTGCATAATAACTATCCTACATCTCTACTTGCATTTTGAATGTTCGTACACATGGAAAAAGGTCAAATTTATCAACCAATCCCTCGAACATCTTATGCACATCTACAGTTGATGAATATCAATTGTTTATAGCCTCAGTGCTCGTACACAATCATGACTATTTGCATTTTAAAATGCCCCTAATTAACTATGGTCAAAACAATCCCTGTAAAGCCTGTAGGGAATAAAGATTGCACAGCATCTCTACTAACAAATACACAAAAAAATCTTCTTCAGAGACTGAAATAGAGGTGCCGGTGCACTGGCGTAGCTTTAGCACCTGGCACTGGCGTAGCGCAATCACCTGGCACTGGCGTAGCGCTAGCACCTGCCGCCACATGCATGAGTGTTTTACGCATCAAATATCAACGGTAAATAAAATGTGGAAGGCTGCTCTGTTCATATTGTTTTGGGACGGTGGTTGCATGGCGACGTAACGTTTGACAAGCAGTTCCACCGTGCGTTAGAGTGGGCGTGGTTGTGCGTTTGGGCATGGTTGTGCGTGTGGGCATGGTTGTGAGTCTATTTTCGAACGTTCTCAAGAGTGTCCATTTTGATCATTCTCACTAGAAATGGTTTAATCACATACTTTCCTAGTGTCAAGACACGTGGACTTAACAGTAGGAAAATATGTAAGATGCCAGCTGAATATGAGACACAGAGATATTTAGAAAAGTTTGTGTGTCCAAAATTGTACTATTTTACCATATGGTTCTGGTGTAGAATAGTGCACTATATAGGGAATAATGTGCCACTTCCGAGGGTGCCATTTCAGACAGAGATTTTGTAATGGAAAGAAAGGCCATGGGTTAAGCTCTGTTGGGAAACCCTCAGCCCTCTTTCCCTCTGGAGCTCCAGACATGAAAGAATCCTTTCATCTTTCAGAGCACCAGTTCAATTTCTGACCCCATTCGGCTCCTCTCAGTCTATCCTTTGTCATCCTCTTTCTAAGCTTATTAGCCGGCACTAACATCCAAGCAGAACATACTGTATGAATCACCAGTCAGTGAGACATCCATACCTATCTGAAGCTACCATGCTCTTCAGTGTGTGGATTTCTCTGCACAAGAGGCAGGTTAGTCATGACTTGCGATTGCCAAGACCCCGTTTCTTCATGTGGCTGTGTGTAGGTGATTACTGGGCTACAGCGGCGGCCATGCGACTCTGCTCTAACCCATTCCGATTGGTGTGAACGAGTGGGATTGGGATGGGATGAAGTGTGCTTGCTAGCCTTGTGCACCTGCAAGCCATTCAGGTCAATCATTCAAGTCCCCCACAGACACAAAGTAAGTAGCTGGGTAAGCTATGAGACTGCTATCACTTCTCTCCATAGTTTGAGTCTCCATTACGGCCTCCTCATGCCTAACTCGTGTATGGATGAAATGTAGCTTCTAAATCCCTTCTGTAAACCCTGAGAGGCAGATAAGCATTTGAAGGAACAGAGAGAGAAAGGGTCCGATGTGGGTAGTGGTCCTGAGTGCCAGAACGCTATATGCTGGACACACACAACACATTGGAACAGCCCCAGCCCGTCTGTGTAGCTGGTTGTCACCCAAAAGCCCTTCGGGGGAGTCGATTGAGGCTATCGTTACACACTAGAATTCCAGATGGGAATAAATTGAGGGAAGTTGAAAAAAGGCAAAAGAATGAAATGAATGAAACAAACAACTAAGGCACGTAGGTTGTGAAGAATGGAACAACTGGGAAAGTGTGGCTGTGTGAAATTATCTGAAGGGATGGAGCAATCGGAAGTCAAATAACAACATGGCCTTTCCTCAGACTGTGTTATTCAAAATGACCTGAGTCACTGAGTTTTAACACTGCTCTATAGTGCATCAAACCAAAAAGCAAGTCCCTTTATTTTTGGAAGAGCAGGGACTTTGTGCCAAATGAATGAATAATGCACACCTCGACCGACTTTGGACAGTTCGGTAGCCCCTGCTGATCTTTCGACATGGTGCGAGTTAAGTGTGCCTCTGTTTCAGAACAGACCACTTGTCCCATTGTCGGTGTTCATATTAAAATATGTTAACTGTATGCAAATACAGCTTACATTTCTACCACACATTTTCACTTTAGTTGGTTAGCTGACACCATTAACCATAACAACTTACAGTTAATGCATAGATTTTATGATAGCTAGGTTGACCATGTAACTCTGTAGTACCAAGTACATCCTATCCAATGATGTAGCTGACTCAGATGTCGAGGATAGACAATACAATAATACAAAAAAGGTTTTCTGAAAGTGGGCATGGACACTGTCCTAGTTTTAATGTGCCTGTGTGATGTGAGGTAGTAGAGAATGGACCTTCAGGAGCGGGTTACCGCCTGATTGAACAATAGGGTGTAGTTTAGATTCATGCCAAGGTTCTTTGCACTCCACAAAAGAGGACACCATTGAGTTTAAAACTGTGATGACACGTCTCGGAGTTGACAGTTCTTCTCCCAGAAGAAGAGCAGTTCTCTCTTGTCAAGGTTGAACTTGGAAGTTGTGGTCCGACATCCAAGACAAAAGGCAGAGGAGTCAACGCAGAGGAGTCAGTCAGGGCAAGAGGGAGGCCAGCTCCAAGCCCTGCTGCCCTCATAGGGACACCTGGAACGGTGGAACAGGTGTCAAAGATACAAACACCCAATCTCGTTCCCCCCAATCCGCCACTGACATGATGCTGCCATCCGGTCACAGCGACTGGATTTCAGCCCTTACCAACTCAGCATCTGACTTCTGTTAATAAAACACCAACCAGGGCCCAGAACACATCCTCCGTTTCCGTTCCCTGTTACAACTCCCAAGATGCACTGCTTTTCAGAGCGGCAGCTGTCCTTCTCATTTACAAATAAATAGAACTTATATTTAGTCTGCACATTCTCTGCGGCCTTCTGTACTTACACAATCCTGGACATAATGAGAAATGAACAAGGAGGGAACGTTTGTCAGGGGAGGAATTTGCTCTACACCAAAGCAGTCAAAAACCAGACTGCACTTTTTTCCCCAGCAAACCTGTTGCCATTCAACCACTGAAGCCTGAGGTCAGAATATATACAGATAGTTTAGGCCTACTTTTTGTCATAGATATTTGATTAATCACACCATAGCCTATCTAATTATTTCAGATATTAAAGAAAGGCTAATTACCAAGACTCATCCTGATTCCCTAGTAAAGGGGATTTATGATATCTGAAGATACTTTAGGCTCTATAATAACCGAGACATGCTAAACCAATTATATTCACTGTTCAAATTTCATTTAAAATTAGCATTACTTCCAAGTGGCCCAGATTTTGAATTTAATTAATTTTGTGGTGTGAACTGAAAAGACGTGACAACTGGTTATTTACTGTTAATATTACAAGAGTTCGCTGTTGCCTAAATTCTACCAAAACCAGTAAGGCTGTCTGAAGTGTCAAGACTGGGAAACTGGTGGGGAGTGGTTGCATAACGTTTAAAACAAGCAGATTGTTTGCACTTTCCTGTGCCAGCCTTCTCATCATTTGTATTCAGTTCAACTTGCCATTAACTGAACTGTGCATTACAGTTAACACGGCATTTAGTGCAGGTGGCACGTATTTGCATTGTAGCTGTGGGGCATTAAAATGAAACTGAGATAGGAGATTAGCAGGATAATAAGGTTGTTACAGTCCCCAGGGTTCCAACTGCAGTTTCTGCACGGATATTTTTTAGTTTTCAAACACCTGAAATAGCTTTATAATCATTATGATGAATTCTTCACATTTTCTCTGCCTAGGTTATTTTAGCGTATCTCTTTCACTTTTCATGTTGTTTTAAATAAATTATACATTCTGTGAATCATCTTTTACTCCAAGAGTATTACAAAATCCCATTTAGTGTACTTATCACAATCTATTGAAGTGGTGAATTAATTCAAAAGAATGATAACCATTATGTGCCAATCCTTTAAAGCAAATGCTCCTAGCATTTCTAATGGTTCTTGAGTTGTATTGCATATTTTTAAGAAGCAATGTAAGCTTCTTTGCATCTTTGTCTAAAATCTGGCTAAAAGATTGTGAGGATTTTGATTTTTTTTTTATTGCTTGCTATTCTCAAATGAATCAACCAGGCAGACATGCAGTAACACAGGCTAGACAAGCATGACAAATTGAACTGAAATGACTTCTTAGTATCTTATGAATATGTTGGTATGTCAGATTAATAGCATTACAGAGAAACAACGTGACATTTTTATTCAATTCATTCTTCCAACACATGCATTTTTTTTATTCATTTACTTATGAAAGTATGTATATATTCATTTTTTTATTTCATCTGAAACTTAACTCATCAATAAATCACATGAGCTTCCTGTGTTACTCTGATAGCGGTAACTACAGAAAGTAGACAAAAATTGTTCTGGTCAACTTTATCTTGACTATTTAGCTCAAAAAAAGAAAAAAATGAAGGAGATCTCCCTTGTTCTTTCATCTCAGCTCTATACCATCCTCTGCTGTTGGATAGGGTTAAGGTTTGTGTTGAGTTTAGGGTTAAGGTTGGGGTTAGGATTAGGATTAGAAAGAAATCACACATATTAATGTTGTAACACCACTACTCGCCTCCTCTCAACACTACTTCCTGTCTGGAGCAGTGGGTAGAATACTGCTCCAGTGAGTGGAAGGTCTCTGGTTTGAAACCCAGCTGACTGCATGTATTTTTTTCCAGGATTATTACACTCACGTTACTTAACGTAATATAGCTTAAGAAGTCGTCTGGATAAGATTTACGTAAAATAGTCTTCGTAATCCTCCTGAGTGATCTCAGAAGGGACCACGAGAATTCAGTGCATCATCCAATCAGTGTGTCCCTCTCAAAACACAACAGATGTTATAAATCACTATGATAAAACATAGGCATGCATTTACGTTTAGCGATGACTAACATCAAATATATTTTTTACTGAACTATTCTGCGGGGGCAGGTGCCACTGAGCCAGTTATGGGTATGACGCCTCTTGCCTTTGTGGGAGCAAACCAAACTTTCAGGCTCAGCTCAATTCCCAAGGCCTCCTATCACCAGACAGCGGTAAGGATGCCACAGTCTTTTGTTCTGTCCAATCCCACAGTCTCAAAGGAGGCAGAAAGACACTGTGCCTTCTGAAGCAATTCACAGAACAACTGCCATGCAGAAAAACCTATTACTTCAGGAAAATAAGACCTGCTGCTGATCCACAGAGCAGAATTTGCTCGACAAATCCCCCCAGACTCTGAACCTCGGAAAAGAGCAAGAGGTGATTCTGAAAGTAATGAAGAGCTGTGGCAGGTAAATACTGATGTAGGAACAGGGTGAGAGAATGCCGGTCGAGGCGGTCTGTGTCCTGGCACTGAGGGCCTTTCAGCCTTACACACTCCAACAGGTCTGTATCACAGGTTTGTTGGCCTGAAAAAATATACTTTACAGTAAAGGAAATATCAAAAAGTATTTGAATATTCCCTTTATATAAACATGTCTCATCTCTCGCCAAGCAGCAGAAAACTGTTACTCTGTTAACAATTATATGGGTCTTACTTAGGACAAGTGATACTGAATTCCTGCATTGCAGATGACCATATGAAATCACCTACATGTAGACTTTTATAGTGCCTTTCCTTGTTTTTATATGTCTATAAATTCTCAGAAGAATGGAGAAGCTAGGATAATATTTCTCTAAAGATATTTGCATGCTGGAATGGTAACATTTCTTTACCAGCTGAGGTAGAACCTCTCAAACCCAGCACTGCAGGTAGGATTCAGGAAAATACAGCCCATTTTTACACCTGTTGTTAGTACTGGTCTTTCACATAATAAAAACAGACAAAGCGTTATTCTGTTTCCGGTTTGAGTGTGCATTCGGTAAGTAAACATGTTTGTTTTGTTACCTACTCAGACTAAATTGTTAAAAGCATTCCTTGTATTAAGGGTTATGTTGAACTTCAGTGATGAAAAAGCCAAATTGACTTGACTCGGAGCACCACCTACAGGTGAATGTCTAGTATTACAACTGTTTGTACTGTTGCTGAGTAAGGTAACTTACTGTCCCATCTCTTACCTTCCCCATCATCCATTGAAGGCCTGTATTATTAAAGCACCTCATCTGTGATTGGGTGGCAGATGGCCTATAGTCCAAACCACCTTACAATTGACACAAAAAATGATCTAAGCCGTTAAGGTGAAAAAGGTCACGGGGAACCTGAGCAAAGCAGCTAACCCCAATGGTTCTCTCTATCCCTTGAATTACTAGGTGGGTAAAATCTGGATTCCCATTCAGTCCGTGTGTAAATGGACAAATATATCGTTTCGGTATTGCTGACCAGCTTCCCAAATCCTTGACTGTAACTTTAATGGTAAACCAATTAATTTCAGCAGGCATTAAACAAATCAATAATTTTATTGCCAAAAGCTAAAAATATACATTTCTGCTCAATTAAGCATATAACAGTCACTATATTTTCCTGTCTTACTCTTAGATGACATGCTGAGCAAACAGAGTAACAACTTGAAGCATGTCACATACATTGGCAAACTTAGAAATTCTCATCATGGTCACCATGTAAGCTTTGCGTGAAAAATCCAACACAGGTAGTGCATGATAACGTTGGAACTTTTTCCATGTCAGCATTCCAATTTTGAAGTCAACGTTGATCGAATAGTGAAGGGAACTTTTTTATTGGAAAATTCAGTCTTATCTGTTTGGTGTCTGGTGAAAATGATACCCAGATGAAGGCAATTCAGACCACAGATTAGCCAGTAGAATACACATGTACAACTGATGTGTTACAGACCTCCATCACCAGATATTAGCCAATCCAGTCACACATATAGGTGGATTTTATATACAGATGTACATTTCCCCACATTATGTTCCAATGTCAGTCTGTTTTGGGTTCCACTTTTATTACACCAAATGTATAACACACACACACCTGAGGTCCCAAAGCACCTCAACTACTCATGGTTTCCAAATGGTTTTGTGTCCACTATTGAACGGCCAGAGGCCCAACCCCTCCAGCATGGATACCAGTTTGTTTCCGTGTGCCTTGCCAACTCTTTATGGAATTTTCTTTGGCAACAACAGCAATGGAGTTGAATAGAGCACAAACGGATCTGGGACCAGGCTACAACTCCTACCACTCCACTCCGAGGCCCAAATGACTGTCTGAGTTGTGTTCATTAGGACACACCATTGCAAAACGCTTTGCAAAGGAAAACTTTAAGCATTTACTGGTCAAGCTGCGTCAGTACCTCAGTTAGAGTGAGTTTTCCTCACGTTAATGCTTGCGTCCCCCTGCCCTAGTGGAAGTGTTGTTGTGTGGTATACCTGACCCAGGGAATAGGTCGTTCAAAAAATGTCATTATTACATGTAGCACGAGGAATCACAATACCTACTCATGACATTTCTATCTGCAACATTCTTAGCTTGTCTACTGAAGACCACCCAGTCGTGTTCCACAGAGGACGCTAAAGAAAACCTTTGAAAATGACAAAACACAAAATCCAAAGCTTTTCCTTATTGGACAAGTGTGCGTAGTTTGGATAGGGTTTAACCCAACTGAACACAACCCAGGTGTGATGAGGCATTTTAGGTGTAGTAGATGATCTCTGGGATCTGTCCATCTTCTACTGATGTGCCATTATTGTTCCCTGGCGAACTGAAAAAGAAAAAGGTTGTCTTGGTTCCGGTGGCCGACTCCTGGCTCACTTTCTTTAACCCTTTTGTTCCATAGTGAGAATCCGGGCCCTACAGGAACAATCAGATTGTTATGAGAAGAAATTTAGCAAAACAACCCATTTACTGTTTGTTCTCCGTACGGAAAACATAAAAAAAACATTGGGGTTGTCAAAACCAGTGATTAATAAAAAATGTATGGTTTGGGTTTTGGATGGGAAGATTACATTTCTATTAGAAATCCTCAACTTGGTCACATGTTGGCAATACACTCAAGTGAAAAAAGTTAAAAACCTAAACAAGTTGGTTCACTGTCAGCTTTTGTCATAATGGAATGACAGTACCTTTAAGGTTGCACAAGCAGTGTAGCTAACGTTGGGTAAAATCTCCACAGGCTCCTTGAACATGACTCTGAAAGTGTTGGCTGTTCCATCACAGCTAAAGCCTGTGTCATTTGTGGCAAGTGTTAGGCTTTTATCACTCTCAATAATCTGCAGAAACCGAAGAAAGAAGTTGACATGAATTCTCTTTGTCCTATAACTTTTTTATTATTTCTAATCAATTACACTATAATGGCCAAGGTTGTGATTAGTATATCCAAAACAAAAAGGTGCAAGAACACAGGTTTTTGTTTAACTGAAGCAAAGCAGTCTGATAGAATTTGCCAGACCCAACGATGCTCATAACATCTATCAGCGCTTCATTCCCAGTTAGGAATATTGGCCAAATGGTTCTGTGGACAAACACAGTAAAATATGACATCATTATGAAATAATTACCCAATACAATATATAACTCTTACCTGTATATTGACTTGATAGTCAGTAGGCCCGTGAATCGATCCATACAGTCCAAACCCCACTACTGATATTCTTCTATTTACATTAAATCTACAGAGATGGAAATCACAAATCACTTGTGAAAACCCCAAACCAACAAACACTGTCTTTATTGTGAGGAAAAAAAGAAGAAATCCACAATCGCCTTACGTTACCCTTCAAATGGGACCCTAAAATCCCAAACGCATGCAATGAAGTCTCCACCAAGAGGGGTACGCATGGGTTTAAAATGGTTCTAGGTGAATAATGCGACGGGGGTCCCGCTGGACACGACACAATGTAGAGAACCAGGTACACAGTCTCACCTGATCCGGTCACTGGTACCACTGTATCCCCAGCGACTTTCAACCTGCTGGAACCTATTAATGCTGCCCTCCTTTCCCCTGAGACAGCAGCGCGGTCTGTCAAGGTAGTCTACCCGCGGTTTGGGGTTTACTGTAAAGTGTAAAAACAGATTTACCACCTCCCGATCGAACAATATCCCAGACTGGGCAGGCCCTGTTGCACAAGAAAGAATATCAAACTGGTTTCTAGAGTTGGGCAACACACATGAACACATTTATACAGCGATTATACACCTTTCTATGATTAATATAATTATTGTATTGTAGACTACAAGCATGTTTGAGTATTTACATTTTTGAGAATTAGCTTAATAAAGTGGCTACATTAAATCTTACAATTATTTTCTAACTTTTCATTTAACATTAGGATTTATTCTAACATGTACTTTCTATTAAACTAGACATGTAGATGCTATGTGTGTGTATCCCAGACAGAGATGCCCACCTGCAGCAAACTCCTCCACAGTCATGAGTGGGAAGCGGATGAGGGTCAGGGCCTTGCCCAGAACCCTCTGTTTGTTCTCTGAGGTGAGGGGAAGCTGTTGCCTGTAACACTCGGCGTCCGCCCAGCGCACCACTGCCCCGAACAGACGGTTCTCCCGGATCCCCAGGGTGTCTCTCTCCAGCACAGCACACAGTGTATCTAAACACGAGTCCAGTATTATGCCCGGGCCACATCAGCGAGTTTCACAGCAGATATTGTTAGCAACAACCGATTCAAAGGTTTTGAAAAGGGATCCTTGCAATAAAATGTATTATTTATCAAAACAGGTCATAGTATCCGCAGCACTACATTCGATTATTTTTCATTTATTCAACAGGATTTTCTCTCCAACGCTATCAGGTCAGCATTTAAAAACGGTTCTTCTCAGTGCCAAGGATGTATCCTTCAGCTACGGCAAATACACAATTTCTAGTAAAACGCACGCCATGTTTACCTCACTCTGGGTGATCATAAATGCTTGAGAACATCTGGCCTTCATGGTGCAACCAAAAACCAATGGGTTAGGGTCATCGTTTAAACTCAAGCGTCCCCCAGATGCCCACAGACAACCACACACTGGTCACTTCTTTCAATGAGCGCATTTGTGAAAAGCCCAAAGCATTAAATATTAGGATGAAGGTGCACAGCGTAGAATCCTGACGCGAACATTCACCTTGACTAAATTTCTAACAGTGACAACACTTGTCTACTCCTCCCCTTCCCTTAACATACACGACGGTAATTAGCGAGTCCACATGGAAAATTAGCAGGATTACTGCAAGTGTCTAAAGCAAGTTTGAGGAGACTACAATGCAAACTGACAGATGGACTGGCGAGAACGTTTCAATTGGGAAGATCTCATTTGCCAAAAACACTGACTGCAGAGGTTTTCTGGTAATTTATTCATGTATTTATAGTAAAAATCCTCCGTATGGCTCCTTTCAGAGTGTATAGCGTGAGGTCTTAACAAGTATAAATCTGGTGACGTTGATGATGATGTGGGTATGGAATAAGGAATGTTTGCACAGGACTATAATTAATTGGACCAAACCCTCCTGCTGACCTGGACCGATTTGGGTGTGATTTTTCACATCCAGGGGATTACTTACAAACGGTGAGAGCCATCAATGGCACTACATATCCTAGAACAGAGGTTCTTTATCTACCTCTCTGACACCAGGGCCAGTTCGTGGCATGCAGGATTATACATTCATTAACGTGTCAATTCTGAAGCATGCACATCGGCAAACCCTCACCTTTTGCACTTTTATGATTAGGGTTTACTCTCATGTTAATGATGGCCTGTAATTCCACACCTACCTAGGTCAATGTCAGTGAATCCTTCTGCGTTTATAGCATCTGCTGTGCTTTTATCTATAGTTTCCAAGCAGAGGCTGGCAAGTTGTGGCTCATCAAATAGCCTGGCCTGCAGAAAGAAAGAGCCCAAAATAAGAAACTTCAGCAGGACACAGAGGTAGTCTGTTCAAGTTCCAGCCAAGAGAACTTACACTTGGTTAGAAAAAAATGACATCTCTTGAATATAAATACTGTATACACATATAGTGATCAGTTTATAAAGGTACACTCATCAAGTACTGGGTCGGACCTCATTGACTTTCACATGGTGATGGAAGAGCTCTACAGGGATGCCTGTCCATTCAGTGCAGAGAAGCAGAGCCAGCAGAAACCTGGCTAAGTGAGGAACAACTACAGTATCATATATTCAATTCAGTGAAGAGCTGGTATATAATTTACTAACATGGTATCAAATATTTCAACAATTTCCTTACTTTTGAAAATCATAATGACCTGTTTAGAGCACAGAAGTGTCATCAAATTTCTATTTGGATGTATTTGGTTGTTTTCACAATATATCTACACATTTTTCCTTTTCTGCAAACTTCTATTCATATAGGCCAGTAGCATAGAGAAATTGGTGGAAGTAAAAACTGTCTTTAGCTGTAAAGCAGTTGATTGGTGATGCCATTAAGATGTATTGGGGTTGACATTCAAACAAGCTTACATTGATTTTTACCAGAACAGAGTAATATACACATAGAAGAAGTAGCTTATATCTAGGCTACTTTTGCTAGCATGCTAAGAGGAAACATCCCCAAACATTTCCATGGTTGTGATAGATCTATTGACATTTTCACCATATCTAAAAGGCCTCTATTTCATCGGACCACTGTATCTTGCAAATCCTGATAACGGTTGATACAAAATAAACCTGTTATCATCATAGGGGCAGTTGAAAGCCTGGAAGTCACAGTTTCTGAGTAAAATAATGTGGTTCTTTCCCTTAGCAAGACTTTTCATAGTAAATGAACCCAACTCATTCCTGTAAATGGCAATGTGCTCTCAGCAGACTTACCTGGCAGAATAAGACTAAAAAAAGATATTAAAAACATTTTCATTGAGAAACATAGCCCATTTATTTGAGTATCCATTATTATATTGAGAGAATTAATAGTATTATATACTTAAAAGTGTATGCAATAGGACTTCCTTTATCAGTCCAGTAAATTACCTGAGTTAGTAACATGAATGCATTGTCTGCTCTGAGGTGTTTGGTGAGGAACTCCACACACTGGGTCTCTAGAGCAGGGACAGCATATTTCTTTGCTGTGTACAGAGTAGTCATCACAGTCTCTGGCCCTATGTGGACCTCGTCAGAGTACAGGAACCTGAAATGACACACTAAATTTCCTTAGTTTTAAAAACTTTTGGAGAGTAAAAACAGATTCCCATTTTAAAAAATCTGAAACCCAGTACAACACCCTAACAATAAACCTAAATCCTAATCCTGAACAAAACGCCTAACTCTTAACCTAACCAAGATGTCAATCCCTGAGAACATGCAAAAATGTCTGTCTGGTCCTGACAAGATAGGAAAACAAATCCACACACACACAAATCAAATGATCAAATGTATTTCATTAAGCCAGTTCTACATCAGAAATTGTTGGAAAGTGCTTATACTCAGCTTTAACCCTAAAGAGCAAGAAGTATGATATCGAAGCACAGTAGTTAGGAATGTGGCCGAAGAGGCATGGTGGAAGGGACTGGACCGTGGCAATGGCTTGTCCAGAACACATGTACTTTCAAACAAAAACGTTATATTATATTTTAATAGAGCTAAAACCATTACCTAATAGATCGATACACAGCGGTAATTATAATGTTGTCTCCCGGCTTTTTGACGGAAAACACAACACATTACGCATTTAAAGTGAAAGTTCGGGGAATTAACAGTTTCATCCAATCAAAAAGAAAACGTACTATTATGTCACATTCAGAAAACACAAACTAAAAATAGCAACAAAGGGCAAACATATAGTTAGGTAACAATATTAACTTCTATTGATAACAAATTGCACTGCATGACGGTCGATTATACATTACCTTAACAAGGCTAGGAAGGCTGCAGGTTCCACATCAGGTAGCTCGATCTCGGTCGAGGTGGTGGCCATTCCTCCGTTGAACATGGCGTCAAATACTGCACTACCAGCAGCTAGGACAAATTTATGAGCTGGTATCCTCTGCGCTTGTCTACCTTTGCCGACAATAAACCTAACATCGCTGAGTAGTTCATTATTGAAGAGAAAAGCGAAGCGCTCTTTCACCGAGCTCTTCGTGGCCTGCCAGTTATACACGGGCTCTCGGTAAAGGCCTCCCGAAGGGGGGGAAATCGGTGGTGCGACAACCGGGACGGGCATATTCGAGGCCGCTCCGGCATTCCTTCCCGCTCCAGAATGTGCGAAATTGGATGCCTGTCCTTCAAGATTTGACGGTGGGCCGCCGCCACCTCCAGTCGCCATTTCGTAACCAACTGCGGTGTATTTAGTCCGTACTGGCTTTTACGATGGATAATGGTGGGAAATATCAATTCCACGTAATTTCGGTTAATTGCATTGTTATCAAAGCATAATTTGCCATCGTTTGTTGATATTTACTTGCCTTACTGCTGATGCCTCAGTGTTTCTTCCCTAATATTACGGGCAGTTGCACACTTCCGCGATGTACGTCTCATCCTGTGAATCATACTAGTAGTTCTCCCTTTACCCACCAGACGGTGCTGTTTTGCATTTTCCCGTCAAACTGACTGAACCGCTAATATTTGTTATGGCTTGTATTTGTTATGGTTTGCCATATTGGTTTATGTATCAAAAAATCCAGCTACTGTAATGCTGCAATCCAGCTATTGTAGTAGTTAGACTATAAACTCGCATGGGCGGTCGTCAGAAAACGAAAAAACTTCGAGATGAACCAAAACATGACATTTTTAAACTGTTTGAAAAAAATAGTTTGATTAATAGACCTGAATGATTGCTTGTCATTCAGGTCTATTAACATGCAAGGAGTCGCGTAATATTCTATACACTCGGGTCATTCCTACGACAAATAGTTCATTTAAACTTGATACCAATTTCACACAGAAATCAATTTGAAATGTTCTCATTTAAATGTATTTAATTATATTCATGTTCATTATTGCATATGAGCTCCACTGCAAATATGTATTGTAAACTACTATATTGCACCAGTATGGCTATACAATGTGATAAAACAATTAATAAAGGTGCATATTTTGACACATGAAACCAGTAACAACTAATATTCAATCAATATTACGCTCTGTAAAGGTATGAAAGTAAAAGTATATGACCACCCTTTATCCACTTCCATGGAATAACCAAACATAAACGTATATATTTTAATTTCACTACCAAAGCACAAACTTTATAACCCCTCTTTCTGTACCGTATTACAGTTTTGCTCCATTTCCTGAAAAACAAATCTCATCTTCAAGCACTATTTACCAAACCTCTGGCTCTTGCAAAATGAAACATTTACCTCAAAACAGTTTTACGTTTTGTTCGTGTGTTCAAAATCAAATACTGCTCTCAAATCATGAACAAAGTGATCCAAATGATATACACTCTCAAACAGTCAGTTAACAATACATAGAAAAATTGAAAACACATTGTTCAAAACATACAGTTCTAAGGGAGAAGTACATTTTTAATCTCAAAACAAATTCCATATTCTTCCGTCATTGTCTTTTGATGAATCACAGTAGCTCAAAATTAATCAGAAATTACTACTCTGCTTTGTTCTTTGCAATTTCGTTTTTTTGTTCTTCCTCCTCCTTCCCCCTATGTTTACAGTACTGTATCCTGCATCTCACAAACTGGTTCTTTGTCTCTGTGTTACTGTAAATCTTGTTCTTTGTCTCTGTGATACTGTAATTCTTGTTCTTTGTCTCTGTGATACTGTAATTCTTGTTCTTTGTATGTATGAACTGCAACCTGTCAAAACCTATTGAGCAGTCAGTACTGTTAACAAATGGAAAGCACAATGTCCAGGGCCATACAATTTGTCCATTGTACAGTATGCAGCCTACAATGCACTGTACTACACCATACAATTTCTCCTTTGCACCTTCAACAACCTGTTTGCTCTCTGAACTGGCTTATATTGGTTGTGCAACATAATTTGAAACAGGTTGAATACATTTTGAGCGGTTGTGTTCAATCAATGACGTGTTCTGTATTGGTATTTGATTGTTGCCACTTGTGTTTACCAGTATGGATGACATGTGCTTTAGAGTGCAGAATGTGTTTTGAGAATGAGAATGTGCTTAGAATTTTGATGAAAAGTATAAGTGATCTCTGCAAACTGTGTTTTACCATGTGAAATGGTTCACCGTATTGAGAGCAGACTGCATAATTAGCTAAATGAGTCCAGGCAACGGAGAACTTTGTTCAGCCAATGGGTTTGAGGGTTTTAGCAACTGAGACAAACGCTAATGCATTGAAGCCTGCCTCAGATCCACTGTCTCCCTCATCCCATCTCACGATTCTCTGTTAAAGCCATGTCTGAAATAATAGTTTGATTGGCATAGTCATTATTATTTTTCACAGCACTTAATTTACCAATTAAATAAAGTGTATGAACTACTGGGGATTACCCTAATGGCCCGGACCAGACATTACCTTTTCTGGGCTAAAGTTATACGAGAATATATAGTGGCTTGGCTTAATTTATTTAGGATTAACTTAACAGTTTACTTGTTATACAGTACTGTACTGCAATCAGCTATATATCCGGCTACGGAACCAGAGGTATGCACTGGGCTAATTATGTCTGGCTTGCTATGGCAGCTGCCTAGCCACCTGACTGAAATATTAACAACTATTTAATTGGAGCTAATGGGCGTTAAAAAGTTCCTTATGTCTGGCATCTCTGTCTGCTGCATCTTGAGCTAGTTAGCTACCTTGCCAGCGCTGGTATTGTCTAATTAACAACTTATTTTGGGCTAATGCAATTTGATAAACGTCAGAATAGGGCATGCACACTGGTCGGTGGAGTTTGCATGGTTTAGTAATGAAGGCAATGCCAGCGTGCGCAGTATCGGAAATGATCAGTCCGAAAGTCCCCTGCTATAGCGTCATCTGGTGTTAGGTAAGCACCACTCGCATTGAGATGTTTCATGTTCCACAGACGCACTTTCAACTAAACCTTATTCGATGGTTATCTGGAGTGGGTTAACTCCTGCTCTCACTTCTAACGTACAGCTCCTCCGTGTTGATCACAATCACACTCTAATCAGCTGGCATTTGTTGCAATGCGTTGAACCGGGCTGTGAATTGCAGAAATCGTTTGTAACACTCCAACTGCGTTAACTAGAAAACAAGTGTTACACAGCATATGCAATCAGGGAGCGTGTGCAACAATTGGCGTCGTAGACACCTGACATTCGTTCAACCCCAGATCATATTTGATGTAATGTCCTTACAAAGCGGTTTGGTTGTGCTTATTTATATTATAAAGTGTCGAAAAACAGTTATAAACAGGGTGATTTGTGCCCTAATGCTGATTCTAGCTGTGGCATATAAGATCATATATCACGGGTTTAACAAATTAGCTTTTTACTGATTTTATCACATAACCTGTTATTATAACTATTGCAATAGTTATAATTGCAATATGGCGTCTGTGCTGTTTATGGTACATGGCCACATAATACATGTAGCAGGTTTAAGGGCGCAATCCAGGCATGTGTTGTATCATGCATAATAACAATCCTTAGCTCTGGAATATTTGCCATATATGCATTCACTAACATGAACCCCTACACGCCTTAGTGCTTAAAGGGGCCAAATGCAAGATTTTTAACTGTACAACTAGCATAAATAAAAGCAAAAATGACCAGAAGACATCTGCAGTTAATGTTGTATGTTAACATTTACATTTTCCATATTTATTCTGTGTGCAGACTTTCTTGCCGGCCTGTCTATCAGTTTGCACTGACTTGGAGTCTCTTACTCGCTTCAGACCCTCACATTACCATTGCCTGACCCTGAACCACACTGGAATAATGAATACCATCATGGTCTTGATTGGTTGGTAAGATGGAGACAAGTGGTGTCACTGTTAAAACCTCAGTCGTGGAAACATTCAAGGCAGGATTCAACACAGTGCCAGTTCAAATAAATCATGACATGTGAATTGTGATTTCTGTTTTCTGCGCGATGTTCGTGTTATCGATATAATCCAGGTTTGCACACACATAGAGTGCATTCCAATAAGTTTATTCTGTAAAAGTATTGTCAGTAAACAGCGAAAAACAGTTAACATTGAACTACAAACCTTTAAAATGTAAACTTGTTCTAATTGTGAGCATGAACAAAGATTGAAATGTATCAACAGAAATCGCACAGTGTTATAATCAGATATCATCAAAAAATAAATAGAATATATTTTTCATAAAGACAGTAACAGGAAATAAAAAAGGCATCTGGGCAGAATACTATTTTCTACAATGCCTGTGGCTTAACTTACACCAAAGACTAAAGCTGCATTCCTGACAACTGGAAACTCTGAAAGTACAACCTATTGTGAGCACATTGATGTGTACTGAACTCAGAGAACACCTATTGGCAACCGACAATCACATTCAGCAGTCAGTCATAAATTTAAGTACAACTGTCTTGCTTGTAAACAATTATATATTTGTTTTTATAAAGAGTGGTGAAAACTCTGTTATCAAGATAATTTCCTCAATAGGTAGTGTCACAGTACAATATCAGTGGTCAGAGCAAAGGATGACACAACATTTTTACTTTTGTAATTAGGTTGCAGTTAAAACCTCTTTTTCAGAGTTTCCAGCATCTCATTAATCCAGCATAACCTAAGGACAACCCATACATAAGGTCTGAGAGGGTGTTTCACAAACATGATTGGGTTATGTTTTTGTCTCAAATTTGCTGTTCTGTGGAAGAAGTGTGAACGGAAAAACAGCAGGTAATAGGAAACCCTGAAAAAAGAACTAGGTAGCAGTGTACAACAGTTAAGCATGCAACTATAAAAAGCCTTTAAAATATAACCATTGACACACATTAAAACAGATTCCACTTCCCACAGAGAGATGAGGATGGTATCCCAAATGTAACCCTATTACCTATATAGTGCACTACTTTTGAGGAAAATGTTTTACACTAAGTTGTAAATACAGTAGGGTGCCATTTATGCCACAGATTAGTTGTTACCTAGATCAGTCAGGTAGAATACTGGCCCTATACTCTACTGAGAAAGTACAGTTCAAAGAGTTACAATATGTAACTCAGCTTGAGCACAACACTTGTTACATTACTCCACCTTTTTGTCCGATTCATCATTTGCAGGTTACATAAACAGATAACATATTGATATGATAACATAGTGATTGATATGGATAGTCTTATACCAACCACACTGCACCAGTAATTTCCCAAAATGTACAGGTTTTCCAAGAAAATTCTGTTTTCAAATCCCTGGATTTTTTGTTTACTCCTTCCTGATTTCATTATTTCTTTTGAACCAGAGGAAAACCTAGGACTTTTGGAGAATACCCCCAATCCAGAATTAAGTAGCCCATTTCCTAAACCATTGTTTTAGAAAAGCAAATTCCAAAATACAATTAATATGATTACAACACTGCAATACCAATGTATCAATCATCATAGACTTTAGGAGAATATATCATTTTGACAATATTGTATATGTTTAGCTGAATGATATCATGAATAGATTTATCAGATAGTGGCAGCTATGTCAATATAAATACCAATTCATGGCTATTTTACAATCATCTCATTTTGATTTGAAACAGACTTGGATTTACATAG
>JACXGJ010003019.1:35210-58463 GCA_016801105.1 Esox niger
CATAAAACTGTTTTATTGATTTGGCACCCAAATATTTGTTGGATATGCTATCATTGGTATGCCCAGTCAGTCCCTAATATCTTCTGGTACTGGCCTTTTAGTTCCAAAGGACAAAAACAGTCACAGTGGTTCTGGCCTTTGGAACAGTCTGCCAGGTAATCTAGGGGGTCAACACTTTTAAGAAACACTAGTAATATATATTTTATTTATTCTATAGTCTTGGCATTGGACTTTCGTCCACTGTTATTATACTGTTGTATTACTATTTCAATGCATTTTCATTCTTTTTTATACATTTCTCTTGACTCTTGACTTTATATTTCTATTGAAATATTTCAGAGTAAGCTCCTCAGCTATTAGAATCAAATTCAATAAGCCCAGTGAAATGCATTCATTGTAAGAAATATGCTATATAAATACATGTCGTTTTGAATTATTTCCTGTAGTTGTCCACAGGACCCTCTCTCATCAACTGGTTCTGGAAGAGAAGGGACAACAGTCTTTAAGTGAAAAATATACTAATATACTATAAAAGAATTAAAATACATATACATAAGCTTCATCTAATGTAACACAGGAAGTGCTTTATCGTACTTATGCTGTCTGAATGACGAGATGTACAAGATGTCAAACATTTCTTTACCCTGCCCCCTGGTGTCAGTATGTGTGTACTGACTATAAATGTATGCAATATTTTGACCAAAACGCAACAAAGTATAATTTGTTTGATATTTGAGTGACAAGCCCAATACAGGTAATGATAGAAATGTCAGTTGGTGATGATAGGCGATTTCCATATCAGATGAATGCCAGAATCAGTTGAATTGTTTTAGAGGTATTAAACTTGCTTTATTGATTATTAACGCACTGCATGATCTGTCACCCAAATATGTGTTGAATATGCTTTTATGGGTATTTGTCCTCAGATCTTCTGGTACTGGCCTTTTAGTTGTTCTAGAGGTGAAACCACATTTCTGCTTTAGTCACTATAGGCAGGGGTTTGGGAAGAGCCAGGTAAGTGATCTGAGGTGTCATGCTTTTAACACTTTTAAAGAAATACCTACCTTTCTAGCCCTGCTTTTTGACTAGGGAAGTCTTTAGTTGTCTTATATTTAGTCTATAGATTTTTACAATATATTGTATTCATTCTGTGGTCGGCTCTTTAACTCTTTCCTTCACTGTTAATTGTTGTTTGGTCTTACGTCCCAATACATGTTGTATGTCTCACTTCTTAACTTCATATATTTTTCTTTATTTTATATTTCAATTAAAATATTTAGTTTGACCCTTTTCACCTTTTATAATTTTAGTCGTGAAGCACCTTGAAATGCATTTGTAGAAATATGCAATATATAAATACATGTTGTTTTGATTTAACTGTTTCCTTTCATCCGCCGGAGTCCACAGTACCTAATGTTCTTCTCTCATCAACTGGTTCTGGAAAAGAAGGGACAACATTGTTCAAGTGAAAAAGTTACTATAAAATTATTACATAACGCACACAAATGCTTCCTCTAACGTGTCACAGAAGGTTTTAGAATAGAGCTGTTTGAATGATAACATGTCCAGGATGTCGGAACAGAATCAAACAAATATTTGTCTACCATGCTCTTCAGTGTAGCATGTGAGCACTGGATATACAATATATCCAGCATTTTCAAAACAATTTCATATTTACTTAATAAAAATGTAGTAATAAACTTTATTCTTGTACCCCTATGCATTTTTCGACATAAATAAAGGAGTACATTTTTAAAGCTGCCCTTACAGACAGCAACTTGGGCAAAATGTGTTGCAACACTGTGTTTGTCACCTGGCTGAGGGATGCATAGCTTTTAGTTATGGCAAGATGCTACAAGCAATCAGCCACTCTGTAAGGATTCAGTGCCATCCATATTTCTATACATTCACCATCAGTATTTTAGTACTCTGGTACAGTATATGCCTAATACAGTATATACGGTACCAGAGTACTTAAGTTCTGCCTAAGCCTTCATTGTACTTAACCGATCTCTAACTAAAATGTAAATAAATGATGATTAGGGGTGGTGCTTATTTGTACTATTAATATGTCATTCATTTCTTGTTTGAGTCAATGTCACAAACGCAAACATATCTGGGACCATCTACTAGGGTTTGGGTCAATTCAAGCAGTTAACTGCAATTCAGACTTAACTGTTGTAAAATGTCCTCAGTTCTTTTAATCGTCTCGATAAAAAGAAAGTAGAATCTATTTAGAAGCGTTTTGAATTTGACTGACATCCATTTGATTTGTCCCCAACCCTGACTTCCACCGGGGGCCAACCTTGCTGTCAGAGAGGTTCTGGATAATGTCGTTATTTGGGTCTCCCCCCTCTGATCCACTCTTCCGATCCTCCTCTTTCCCATCCTTCTCCAGATCATCATCTCCAGATGAGATCCTTGACAGCTTAGAAGACTTCTGGCACAAATATACAGACAGATCAACACTCACTAACTAGACTTGATCAGCTACTGTACAGCTATTATTTGAATAGATCTCACAGATCACAACTACTATAATCCCATATGAAACAATATCTGAACCCTCGTCAGGTTCCAAAGTAGGCTCTCTGACTGAATGACTTAAATGTAAATTAATGACTACATTGTACTTTATTTAACCAGGCAGGTCATTTAAGGAAAAAAATCCTATTTCTGAAATGTTCATGGTTAATGCTGTTTCTACCATTTCCTCAGCATTACATCTGACATCTGCTCCATCTGTTAGAGCAACATAATATAATAACATTTGCTCCATCTGTTAGAGCAACATAATTTAATAACATTTGCTCCATCTGTTAGAGCAACATAATGTAATAACATTTGCACCATCTGTTAGAGCAACATAATGTAATAACATTTGCTCCATCTGTTAGAGTAACATAATGTGATAACATCTGCTCCATCTGTTGGAGTAACATAATGTGATTACATCTGTTCTATCTGTTAGAGTAACATAATGTGATAACATCTGCTCTTCATGACCTTGTAAGCATTTGGTCACTACAATAACTCAGTTAAACTCTTTCTGTATAACAACCTTCTAAACTACAGTACCCCGTAACCAATAAAGAACAGCTCAATTGTTATATCTGCTTAAACAAAACAGCTGCATGTCCACTTAATAAAAGCATATCCAGTGCTTGGAAGGACTAATGTAATGAAATGGGATTTTCTGTAATGTAAGCATGAGTTCACCTATTACAGTTTGAAAGACTGAGGTTGGTCTTCTGGAATCCTACAAATGCCTCGTCTAATGTGCGTAATAGATCACAGTTGCTAGGCAACAGTGGTTGCTAAGTGAGGACAGGGTGGAGGGGCAGTGGCTGACTTTTTTCAACCAAGCACTACAGCTACACTCCAGTAGATTACATACCTACAATAACCTTGCCTCTATATCAGCTAATGTTATTCTTATGCATAAAATACAATTGAAATAAACTATTGGTATTGCGTCCCTTTTAGATGGCTTCATAATCTGTCTCCTTAAAGATATACTGGCGACAAGGAATAGAATATAACTGCAGGCATGGTTAGTGATGAGATTCTGTAAGCATCTGTAACTTTTCTCCCCACTGCTAATCTGTACATATGCATTTGCACCCTGGCTTTTAACTTTTAATCAGCACAAGAGAGATGGACACAGTGGAACGTGGCTTCTTCTTAACTAGTCATCTACTCCATCATATTACTTTGACCTTGTCCGTATTTTCAGGTTAGTGTAGAAGAAAGGGAGACAGCAAGTAGAGAAAGCCTCTTGAATACACACAGGGGCACAATGTCTGCACAGACTCTGTATTTAAATGTACTATAGGGTACAAGTAAACCGCACACAATCCTGTTAATGAAAATCAGTGCACCTGGATACCAAAAACATGTATGGTTCTACTGAAGGAAGTCTGAAAGTACTGACCTAATATGCGTATATACAAGAACTGACAGACTTGACAAATACGACCACCTGATGAAATTAAAAGGAACAGTTTCACCTAAACTTATATCTGGGTGAAATTCTCCCTACCTTGGGTTGTGTTTCAAGGCCCGTGGTGTCATATTTTATAAGCCTTTATGGGGAACTAAGTAGAATTTCACCAATATCTTATTTTACATCAAACTATCCCTTTAAGAGAGATAAATAAACAGCACCCCGAGACTGACTGTAACTCCCGGGCTGCAGGCTTGTTCTTGGCCCAGCACTACCAAAACTATTAAAACAATTCCCTCTCTTGCCATTGAATTGGGTGTTTTAATAAATCTTAAACTCAAGCTTCCTTATTTCTACAGGTTAACAAGTTACTACCACAATAAAAGAGTGAAAAGCTATGAGTCTTTTAGACAATCAGCATTCACAGTTTGAACCACCCAATTTATATTGAATCTTAAGAAACCGTATATTTTAATTGCTGCATGTGATAACGCGTACCTTAGAGGAGGCAGTCTTTTTCCGTTTCGCCCCAGATTTTTCCTCTTTCCGTTTGCCTTTGTCATCTTCTACTTCCTCTATGAAATCTCCCTCCTCTCCTTCACTGCTTTCATCGGCCACGTTTCCACCTTCTGCCTCCGTCTCGGACAAACTCTGCTGCTGGATGGCCTGAAGACAGAATAAAATAGAGAACAGTATAGTAGGATATAATACAAATGGAATAGTTGACAGAGTAACTGATGTACCTTGGCTTCATAATCACAAGAGAATCCATTTGTATGTGTGTGTGTGTATTGCTAATGGCTTTTAAACGATGTCCTTCCAGTCAAATTGCATTACTTCCATTGTTACCGACCAATCGATGAAATGGACTGAGTGTGACCGACCTGATAGCCAGTGAATTTGACACCTGCGTTGTTCTCAATCTCCCACAGACCCTCGTTGAACCCTTTTCTCTTGTTGGACTTGCCAAACTTGTCCTTGTACTCATTGTATGGCAGGAGATCCTTGGGGCCCAGGAAAGCACTGTGGCAGGAGAAAGACGGTGAGAGGTGAGGCCCAAATGCTGCAACCACTAACGATTGGTCCTCACTACAAAACAAATGTCATGCAGACATACATACTCCACTTACTAGTGACTTGTGATGTGACAGTTAATCACTATGATTACAGTGTGTACACTAACAATACTATACACATTAATTGTTTTCTATTTACACTTGCAATGGGAATGTTGCTCCCGAAAGGCAGGCAAATGGAAATTAAATTATTTAGGGGACAATGAATTCAAACGTTACTAATCAATTAGTCTGTGTCCTAGATTGTTAGACAGCTTGCTGCTTGTCAACGATGGTACGAGTCCCTTGATTTCTCTATGTGACATGAATTCACATCCAGTGATGCCTTCTATCAAACTGAAGAGAACCTAAGGGAGTATCGGTAGCGTAGGTGTTCCTCGTTACCTCGGACGGTTGGGGCTTGAAGGTTGACAATGTTAATGCTTACCTGCTTAGGCTAAAAATGTATGGCATGTCTTGTTTGTCAAAACAAAACTTTCAGTGTACATATAGGCCCCCAGACAGTGTTACATTTGAATTATTTAAAGTAAACATACATCTGCAGATAATAACAATATACTGTTGTTATTGTTTACGGTATATACGGCTACAGTAGACTGAATGTAATACATAGGCCATCAGAATGATTTTGGTGATCTGACAATAAATAAAATAGGATGGTGATATAAAGAAGTTGTAAAGAAATGTCATCCCATACGACACAGTATTTACAATCCTTAACTGATGCGCTACTACCCAAAAGGGGCTCTGGTCAGTGGGAGTGCAAAACAGAGAATACGTTATTTTTGACAGAATCGTTGGACACATATGAGTGTCTTGACATACGTTTCATGCGTGCCGAAGAAAAATATGGGATATTTATTAGCTGGTGGCTTCACGGCTCCCTCTGGAAGTTCATCAATCTAATTGAGAGGGAGAGAGAAACACACAAGGCAGGTGCGTCTGTTCAGTAAATTAACTTAATCTAAAAATGAACATGTGGGTACGCCTGAACTGCACCGCAGATAGCCCAACTTTGTTGTCAACATACTCTCAGTAAACACGCATCTCGAATGCTACATTACTTTAAAACATGAATATGGAATTCAGAAACAGAAGTGGAAAGTATATCAGTATGTTGAAAAAAAGGTTGCAACAGTGTAATTGCAAAGCTTAAATTAAATATAAAAGGCCTTGCCCTTGTCTTTTATTCTCCTTAGGTCTTACTGAAAAGGGCTCATCCGCTTTCCTCAGGTCTAGTCCATGCGCAGTTTGATATCAAGGTAGCTCGACTGGTGTATACAGCATATTATTTATCTTTACGCCTACGAAACCACTTACAATTTATTGTACTATGTGGAATGTGTAAGATAGAAACGCAATAAGGAAGAGACGGATTGTAAAATAGAAATGATCCATAGTGCCTTCATTTCCTGAACACATGCAAAATAACAATATGTCGACGTGAGAATTACGCTTTTGCCAGCAGTGTATTAATATAGCAGGTAACAAAATGTAAATGTGATGAAGGTAGGAGCACTGTAAATTAACCAGTTTGCTGAAAAAGACAAACAAGCATGGTAAAAGTGGCAAGAGCACAATCGCATCTATCCCAAAGCATCGGCTGTATTGTCTCAGGCAACCCCGCCTCCCTTCTTTTCAGCTCGGCTGCATCACCTACTCACCCTCGCCGGCCAGTGTGGGTATCCCTTCATCTTCGCAAAAACCAAATCTCCTGCCTTGTACTCCCGCGGCCGTGGTCGAGCCATAATGACCGTGTTGTTTTAGTATACTCCAATTTGAGATTATATCGGTATTTTAGTTCCCTTCGGCCCTCAACAGAGAGGGAAATTATCGGCCATCAATGTTTTGATAGCAAGACTGCAGTTTACACGGAAATAAATAATTAAAGCAAAGGATAAGGCCTGGAAACGGTGCCTCACGCACAAAAATGTGTGTAGATCAGAGCAAGAATACGGTTACAAACCTAAATCCAACGTCAAGAAGCTGTCACTGTTGTCTAAAGTATATGGTAATAATACATTAAAAAAATCTCGTAATCGTAAATATGATCATTTGATATACAATGGAAACAACATGCACTCTAATCCGAATTACTCCTGAAATGGACACCCAATTTGGATAATTCAAAGCATGACAAATAACTCAACACTAATGTGGTAAAATACAGGCTGCATATTTCATTAAAAACTAAATTCAAAATACTATGGGGCCATATTGCAAACAATAGAAAACGTTTAATATTCAATCATTAGCCCATTAAAATCGTTAATGTGCCGTACTAATGTACAGCAAGACGCTGTGCCCTTTACCGAACCATGCATATTAGCCTATGTTAACATCAATAGGCTTTAACTATTTCTTTGTCCCGCAACTTATCTCTAAAGGCCAGTCAAATTACAATAGACATACTGTGCTAAAATCTTGCTTAAAGCATTTTATCTGGGCTTTAAGTGTTCACTTGCTCGTTACAACAATATGGTGCAGCTCATAGGTATTTGACCTGTAACAGGTTTGGTTATAATGGCTCTTTAGCACTTTGAATTTGAAAAGATTGATTGCCAATCGGATTGAAGTACAGACTATTGAAGTTAATTTTAGCAATCTTTTCATCCATATCAGATGATCCACTTTCAAATAATAGCACATTTTGTGCTTAGCACACCCATTTAATGTCTTTTTAACCAGTCATCTGTCATACCACTTTGTGTTCATGCTGACAGTCAGTTGTTAAAATAGCATTTATTCTATTTCTCAATTTCTAAAGAGTAGACGGCAAATTAATATGGCTGCTATGTATGTCAGCAGTGTCCTTTAACACTTTTAGGTAGTTAGATGACTTTAGCTTTTCTCATGCTTGTGGACACATTGGTTTCAGCTGGTATCGCAGATCGGGTGGCAGTGATGTGTGCACCATGTAAATCAAGACTGTACATGGTGTCAAATCATTATTGATGGACAATAATAAATTCCCCACCATTACCGCACTAATTCAAAACAACTCTTTCATGATTTGTTATGTTTTTAAGAGGTTAGTAATAAGTTCAATGTTTTAATTTCTGAGTGTAAGTCAATAAAATGATTAGCAATATCAAAAGGTACCGTTTTGAATAACCTATCAATTTCAATGAAGTTGATGGAATACCCAAATGTCATTTTAAGTAAATGTTGGTCACTAAAGGACACTGGCATGAAGCAAATGCAGCTCTGAATTTTTTTTATCTGCATCTCTACATGTATGGCAGCCATTCCATTCCAGTGTCTGTTAAATTCCAACACAGGCACACCTCATTTTAGCTAATGAGGTAATGATTAGGTGATAACCTGAACCAAATCTAAATTAACGAGGAAAAGTGTAAAAACAACTGCAGTGGTCATCACTATCCTCTTGCAATAGGACCAGCTGGATGGCAAAAACAGCATGACAAAAGAGTTGAAAAGAAACACTTTAAGTCAGAAAAAGAAAGGTTCAATTCTGGCTTTACTGGCAGAGTGATACTATGAGCATCAGGTTGCTTCAATCCTGAAAATGTAAAAGATGGCGGTTCATAAGAACAAGGTCAAGCAACAGACGTTGGGACAATAAAGCTACAGACTGGCAGAGGGCGAAAACGACTGTCTACTGACCAAGATGACCGTCAACTCATTTGAATGTCACTCAACAACCATAGGATGACATCAAGTGACCTACAAAAAGAAAGGAAAAGAGCAGCAGGGGTTAAGTGCACGGCAAGGACGGTTTGAAACAGGCTCCTAGGGGCAGGGCTGAAGTCATGCAAAGCTAGAAAAAAGCCCTTCATCAATGAGAAGCAAAGAAGAACCTGGCTCAAGTTTGCAAAAGACCATAAGGATTGGACCATAGAGGAATGGAGTAAGGTCCCATTTTCAGCTTTGCCCAACACCTGTTGTCTAATTGTTAGATGCAGACCTGGAGAGGAGATAAATCAAGCCAAGTACAAGGTTATCCTGGAAGAACACCTGCTTCCTTCTGCTCTGACAATGTTCCCTAACTCTGAGAATAGTTTTTTCCAGCAGGACAATGCTCCATGGCACACAGCCAGGGCAATCAATGTGTGGATGGAGGACCACCAGATCAAGAACCTGTCATGGCCAGCCCAATCTCCAGACCTCAACCACATTGAAAACCTCTGGAATTTGAACAAGAGGAAGATTACTGGTCACAAGCCATCAAACAGAGCTGAGCTATTTGAAGTCACCCAACACCAATGTGACAGACTGGTGGAGAGCATGCTAAGTCGCATGAAAGCTGTGACTACAAATCAGGGTATTTCCACCAAATATTGATTTCTGAACTTTGAAAACATTTTTATTTTATTGTTGAAAAACGCATAAGATTTTCTTTTCTTTGTATTATTCGAGATCTGATAGCAATGCATCTTTTTTTGGTTATATTAAACAGTTGTTATTTTCTACAAATAAATACTCTAAATGACAATATTTTTATTTTGAATTTGGAGTAATGTTTTCCGTAGTTCATAGAATAATACAAACATTTTCACTTTACTCAAACACATACCTATGAATAGTAAAACCAGAGAAACTGGTCATTTTGCAGTGGTCTTTTAATTTTTTCCAGAGCTGTACATACTGTTAGCATGAAATAAAATAGTGTGGGTTTCATAATTTGAAGATTTATGCATGCAATAGTAAACATTTAAACTTCAACTTAAAGGTAATGTTTGCTATTTTTGGTCCTGGGGACTTTTTCAGATGATCTAGCCTCATCCTGGACTGTGGAGAAATTATTTTGGGAATTAATACAGGTTTGCAAGTTTACAATTAATATCAACTAGAGATTGGCTGTGTAATGTTTGTACATTTGTAGGGCCTTATTAACAAATGAATATACGATAGCCTGTATTCTTAATTTTTTTTAAATTTTATGTTAAGACCTTTAATACAAACACATTCTTGAATGTCTTCAAATTGATTAACCAAACAAACAAATTCTGTCATTTATAATTTCTTAGACAATTCTATAAAGTTTGATGATGACCCAGTAGATGAACCGATGCTCTGGATGGATGGTGATGCTGTGGAGGAGAATGTGTATGCCAATAGGACCAGTTTTATGCTAATGACGAGAAAACAGCGTTTGGCTCTGGCTGTTAATGTTTGTGTGAAAGGTTTAGCTGTTCTAGTGTTAAAACTGCATTGCAAACAAGAAAACCATATAATGCAAAGGAGAAACCATTATATAAACAAGTTCTAGAAACGCCCCAGGCGCTTCTCTGGGCCCGAGCTCAGAATAAATGGAAAATTGTCCTGTGGTTTGATGAATCCAAATTTGAAGTTGTTTTTGGGATTCATGGCCGCTGCGTCCTTTGGACTAAAGAAGAGAGGATTACCATCCTTATTGGTGCACAGTTTAAAAGCCAGCATCCATGATGGTATGGGGGTGCATTAGTGCATATGTCATGGGTTGCACATCTGTGAAGGCATCATTAATGCTGAACAATATATACAGGTTTTGGAGCAATATATGCTGCCATCCCGGTGACATCTTTCAGTGAATGCCTGGCTTATTTCAGCAAGACAATGCCAGACCACATTCTGCAACTGTTGAGCAACTGAAATCCTATTTCAAGCAAGAATGGCAAAACATTTAACTTTCAAAACTACAGCAATTGGTTTCCTCAGTCCCCAAACACTTACAGAGTACTGTTAAAAGAAGAGGTCATGCAACACTGTGGCAAACATGCCCCTGTCCCAACTTTCTTGAAACGTGTTGCTGACATAATTCTAAATGTATTTTTCCAAAAACAATAACATTTCTCAGTTTCAACATTTGACATGTTGTCTTTGTGCTGTTTTCAATGAAATATAGGGACACATGATTGGTACATCATTGCATTCTAATTTTATTTATGCAGCATCTCAATGTCTCAAAACGGTTGTATAATGATCTTCAGAACAAGATGATATTTCCACATATTTTGTGTTTTCTTCAGTAAGTTGCATGTAGGTCTGCAGCCTCAAAGTTAAAATAATATGTAAACAATGTTTAAGCCTAAGAAAAAAATCCTAAACATTCCATGTGTTGATATGTTGCAACCAGTAGATGGCGATAAAACCCAAGCAATGCCGAAGGACCAAGCCCTCATGGACAGCAAGGGGGTGTCCCAGGTGATGAAGGGTCAATTTCCTGGACTGAGATGAGGCTTAATCCAGAAACAGCCCTAACATCTTTCTCCATGTCTAATGCCACATCTTCGTATGGAAATTAAGCAGTAGAAAACAGCAAGTGCAATTATACATGTTGCGATGTACATCAGTTGTTTTCCTCAGTTGTTTTCCTCATAAGTCAGTCATAGACAATCACAATTAGCCATATCAACTATCACTTTCTATATCTGTTAAATCACAGTCGAAAGCTCTGGAAGACAAAAACATCTAGAAGCAATTTAGCATCTGTTTATCAGAGAAAAGCCATATTGTATTAATATAATCAATGTGCATTGCCAAATGTATGTAAAAAAATGTATTAACCCCATGGCAAAATAGGTTGCATTGTAGTAAATCTGTTCCAACATTTAACAAAGATATGTATTCATGCCCCATAGCTAAGCTGGTGTTATATATTATGTACTATCTCTACCCCATACTGTAGCTAAGCTATTTTTATAAAATTGTGCAAGATTAATCTCTGCTGGGTGGGATTTCTTTTTAAATTTCAGGATTGTCAAGTCAATTTCTTTATTACAATGTTGTGCTAAATGTTCATTTTATGTATATAAAAAGTTAGATAATTATAGATAGCTTTCTTTAAAATAGCAACAATTTCTCTACCTCCCATGGCAAAACCTGTAGAACGGTAGGACCCACCAAAACAAATAGGATTAAAGCATTGTTATTATATAGATATTTGAAACAAGTTAAAAATAAAAAATCTAGAAGAAATCCCTACTTGAACACAATTGAGCCCTAACTAAGAAACAGAAAAAAATAAATAATTTGGTGTTATCACAATCACGCGCTGTCCTCACACCCTTCTCCACATGTACAGTGCTGTCCATAAGTATTTGGACAGTGACACAAGTTTGGTGTTGTACTCAAGCACTTCGGATTTGAAATTACACGAAGCATGATGGTGTTAAAGATTGTCAGCTTTAGTTTAGAGTCAAAACAACAAAACCTGTCTTGCTGTGATAATAATTAAGGACTTCACTTTAGCTTACCTGCTAGAAACAAGGGATTTTTGGTGTTGTGTCAAAGTCAAAATGGCACATTTGAAACTGAGTTCACGTTTGGTGTCAAAAAGCTCTAGATTGAGGATGACAAAAAAACTGTCTGGGTCTATAAGTCGAGACAAATTGTACACTAGAGGCTATCATGCCAGTCAATTAGAAGGTTAGCATGGATGATGCCTTGACATCCACAGGAGCAAAGCTAGCTCACCATTGCCCCGACCAACATCCTTTGTTAGCGACAGATGTAGGGATTGGAAACACCTTTGCAAAGCATACTTCAACAATCAGCCCAGCAAACCCTCTTTTATGCACGGGACAGATTTGAGGGCTAAAGTGCAAGCATTCATCATCAAAGCTGGGGAAATGTTTTAAATCAAATTAACAGTTAGTCCTGTTCATTTGTAGAGGGGAGTTGCGCTCACTTCAAAGAGTTTCAGAAAATTGTTATGCTGGGTGTTAAACAGGACATACATGGCAAGAGGAAAGAGGCTCTTAATAAAATCTAATGAATATTCAAGAAACATTTCAGACTTGAAGCCAGCTGCTTGAGTCAGCACTTTCCCTGACACTGTACAGTACATGAATAATGAAAGCATCAGTGGCCTGTCTACCGGAGTTTAGGACTTTATCACTGAAAATATCACTGTAAGCCCCATGTGATGACTATTAGATCACAGTTGAACACGCAGAATTAACCGTGTTGATTCAGCAACTGTGCCAGAAAGTGGTTTAGGTCACACATTTTCATCCCATACAGGTTGATATGGAAGAAGAAGGTCGGAGAGGTAGGCTGTGGCAGTATTGCTTAGGGCTTTATATATTTGTCGTAGGATCTTGTAGTCAATGCGTTGGAAGACAGGAAGACAGTGTAACTTACAGAGAATAGGGATGATATGCTGCCCCGGGACTTGGTGTGAGTGAATAGTCTGGCTGCAGAGTTTTGAACCATTTGGATCTTATGGAGGGATGTCGAGTTGATGCCGCTGAGTAGGGAGTTTCCGTGGTCAAGATGGGAGGTTATGAATGCATGTATTAGGGTTTCAGCAGGAGGACGGGAGAGGGAACTGAGTTTGGCAACGTTGCGGAGATGGAAGAATGAAGATTTTACAGTCTGTTTAATGTGCTGATCAAAGGAGAGTGTAGAGTCCAGAATGACGCCAAGGTTACGTGCGTGGGGGGGATGAAGAAACAATGGTGTCATCAATGCCGAGATTGAAAGCGCCAGTTTTGGTGAGGGTGGATTTGGTGATGAGTAAAACATTTCCAGAATGGAGGCTGACTTGGAGACGGGAGGATTGGATGTTGTTGAGGGGAAAGTTAGTTGGGTTACTGGACATGACTAGTAGGAGGGTGCTCTAGAGAGTAGGAAAAAGCTGTTAATGCATAGACAGGTTGTGTTTGTGAGGGACCAGTGGACCCAGAGTGCAAGGTGAATAAGCTGTTAATGTCATCAACCTTCTGTTCAAAGATGTTGACAAAGTAATCTGCAGAGATGGAAGATGCAGCTGAAGCGGACGGATCGAGGACTATGTGATTTCACAAAGTGTACTCTGGTTTTCACAAAGAAGCGTGAAATATTGTCCAATTGAAAATGGCTTTAGCAGTGGATAGATCTGAAAAGAAGTTAGCTACAGTGGGAGGGACTGAAAGGATCATTGGTCATTCAGAAGTATAGTTTAGCTAATTTTAACTTGGCAGCTTGTAACAATGAGCAAGTGGGGTCGGGGCAAAGCCAACTGGGAGGAAAGGGGACAGTGAGAGTCAGTGAGACCTGGAGGGAAGTTTCAGTGATATTAGTTGACAGATAACATCTAGATGAGGTCAAGCGGATTGCCAGCCTTGTGGGGGGGGGGCGGGGGAGACTGGGCAAGGGTGAGGTCAAAAGAGATGAACTCGGACTTGTTAATGGCAGGTTGACAATTCCAAACACTGCTGGAGACCGGGGTACCGAAGGAGCTGGGAAGGGATTTAATACTCACAGTAATTGACAACAGAGGTGAAACCACTACCATTCAAACCTTGCACTGAATTCATAGACAATTACAAATTGCCCTGCCTCTTAAACACAGTTGATCTTTTAACAGTCATCAAGTCAGCAGCTCACATTTGAACTAGGCTATTGGGAAGAAAGGGTGACTACACTATTATACAGAAAGAGAACACTTGAAGCCAGAGAACACTCAAAGAAGATTTGGCTTAAACGTTAAAGGTCATGCTTTCGGTTACCATTTACTGTCCATCTGATTTCTCCATTTCTTAGTATTGATCCGGTTGGGAGAATGCCACCGTAGCCATATAATTCTTGAGCTAGTAGCTACAATTAACCAGCTTCTGTATCTAACAATTTTAGCTAGCTAGCTAACTTAGTAAGCTAATGATCATGTAGCTAGCCAATTTTAAAATGTACTCCATAGGTGGATGAGGTGCAGGCTATCACACCCCTACCTACCTGCCAAGACCTCTATTTTTTATCTTTGTCCTCTTCTCGTTCCCTGGCTCCACACACCCCTTCTCTCCGGGCCATTGGTCGCTTCACCCCTTCCCTCTTCAGTGTGTAAATTGAAAATGACACAGGATGGGATTGGGTGTTGTTGCTAAAACATATATATATATATATATATATATATATATATATATATATATATATATATATATATATATAGTATACTATTATATACTATATAACAATAGATTTTCTGCATATATCCTGAGTATATAAACAATCATCAATTATCAGTCCAATATATGAAAACACTTGGAACTCATTTAATTCAATCTGCACTTGAAAAACATACAACTACTATTAAGTTGACCTCACAAACAGATGTGCTTACACATTTAATTGCCCTGATTTAGAAGTGTGAGTACAGGATGAATATTGTAAATACAGACACAGTTCAATGACTGACATTGAATGTAAACTATATTTTAGTATTTGCCTCTCACTGTTGTGCTGTAGACTTTGACTAGATGACAGAGAATATGATGCTATCCCTGAGAGACGACGGGTGATGTAACTTGTCTAGAACTCCTAAACTTTCCTTCTTCCTCTCTTGTTCCCTGGCTCCATGCTACTCCACACCAGGATGTAGACCAGATTATTAGTAGGAACAACACTCATCTGCTGTCCATCTGGCTGCAATGCCAGGGCGGTAATACCCCCCCCCGGTATTCATCAGCGTCCTAAGCCCCCATGGACAATCCATTCTCCCCTCTTGTCTGCCCTTCTTCCCCTTCGGTCTCCCCCTCTCCTTGCCCTCTTCCGCAGCCCAAGACAGTGGTGGGATCCAGTGTCAATGCCCCTGAAAGACCTCTCTCTCTTCCTCTCTGGAACATGTGGGGCTTAGCAGCAGAACTGATGATGATAAAGGCCTGTGGTTACAATGGTTGGACTCTTAGTGGTGTTGTGGGCCTTCCACATTCATTATTTATCAGGTGCTGAAGGGAAAAGAAAATGAAGTTGGATGAATACCTGCACACTGATGTATCCTCCCAAAGGAAACACAAGTCTGTGTGTGAATATTCTTCCTGCTGCATTGGTTCCTAAACTTCTCTTTTTTTTGCCATGATTCACTTAAGATGAATCATTTTTATTCCAACCTCAAGATAAACATAAAAATGTTTCTAGCTATACAGCCTAACCTTTGGTCGCGACTCAGTAGGAATTGGCTGCCATCCACCACTGGGTCACCTCCCACCAGTTGGGAAACACAGGATACCAGAAACAAATAATCTTCTCTCGGCTCTGTGGCCAACATATGTAGCTCCCTTGCCACTTACAGTAAAAAGTCAGATTCTCTTCTTTAGATTCTGCTGTGAAACCTGTGTGGAGGGAAATTAACAAGTGATCCACCTCCTACAAGCTTTGTGTACGGATACTGTCGCCTACATACAGTGCACTGAGGGGACGGAAATAACCGTGGCATCCTGTTCGAGTGGTACTACATTCCCACACCAGCAGTAAAGGATCGAGGCACTTGTCAGAACTAGGCTTTTCAGCGGCAAGCTAAGTGGTAACGGACAGCTCTGTGTAAAAAATGTAAATGCAGTATGAGCTGTGGGTTGGCTGAAAAATGGGATGTTACACAATCAACGCTTTGTTTTGGTACATTAGTTGTAGCGTGCCTTTGGTCTTGTGTAACGGCTTCGCCCTCCTCACATGGTGGGCTGTGCCTGCCGGACCCACTCTTGCCATTGCCGTTTGTCTGTTTCCGTTCCATGCCCTCCGACAACAACGTTACACTGTTGCAGCGGTTGCCCATCTCAACATATCCACACTGATTAGCCTCCAAGGATGCTTGACTGCCGCAGGCTCTGTGACGTGAGGGATTGATTAATGGGAAGGATTTGGCTTCTATATACTGTGTATGTATTGTTTCAACAGTGTTGTGTGTATGCAGGTGTGCTGTATGCATGTGTCTGTCCTTATGGCTGTTTGGGGTTGTTTTTCTCTACTGGGTAGTGAGAACAGATCACCGTTAGATCAGAGCGTATTTGACACAGCCTCCTGTACTGTCCCGTTCGTGCAACATGTTTTGTTTCAGAGTTGATATGAAATGAGACCAGAGCAAAAGCGTGCAAACAGATATGGCTTTTTATTAAGTAGGAATGAATATTGTAACATTAAATGAAAAACATTAACATGTTGGTTTCCTTTTACGAATCCATACAACTTCACAAATAAATCGATCATTTATCTAGCTCAATGTAGTTAAATACATAAGGTAAAATATATGTACCTAGGCCAAAACAACGTTTGTGAAGTAATCCAAGAACTGTACTCTTCCCTCACCTAAATCATATATTAGGATGCAGGACCTGTCCAGTAAAATTAGCATATTTTATACAGTATAGGTTTTGGGTTTTTTATTAGATTACAAATGGTTATTCACAAAATATACAATTCAATAATTATTTAGGTACCATATGTTTGAAGGGTGTGCATGGACATTGGGCCCTGGATACTTACTGTACCTCTCTGTTTTACATTTTCTCAGTGTTTGACTCAGTTCACAGTACAATATAATTTGATCCAACACTTGGAGACGATGAATGCCTGTCTGCTTGTAGAATGTTACCCTCAACCACTCTAGTGCACAAGTCCTAAAATTTTTGCAGATTTGCTTAGAAAAAAGATCATGAAAATAGTATATAAAAGTTATTCCGGTAATCTTTTTCCTTCCAAGAGTTATTATAGCTTTTTAACAGAGCCCAAGTCTGAATACTGTTTATTTCTGTGGTGTGTTTTCTGATACGAGCGTCAAGAGAAGGTGGTTGTAATACTGCTAACCTCATATACAGTGTCCATATTAGGACACCTTCCATCACGGCACAAAATTGAAGCTGTCCCAGTTAGGATAACCATCTGTATGAGGGATCAATTCGTGCACACCTTGGGACTGAGAAATCTTTGGTCAACGTTAGCATAATGTTAGCATAATGTAACATCTAAACACAGCAACAATAGAAGAAGAACAGAATCACACATACAACATCAAACAATAACTTATATTGATCAAGTTCACAGCACTTAAAACGTTTCTCTTAAAGATCTTTACAGACCACAATCAAAAAACACATACGCCACACATCTGGAATGTCACCGACGCTTTTGATTGAAACAATGTGTTAACTCACTGGGGAAAATGTGGACATCAAGTCGACAATAATTAACAAGAATCACACCAAAAATATTTCACTTGTTACAGTTTATGACTGGAGAGAAGTGATACTTGAACAGTATGTGGTTTAGAAATTGGCTGATGATTCAGAACTGGACTTGAATGAATTATACTAGACTGTATGGCAAAGCAAGGGAACAATAATTGTAATTAGTACATTGAAATAAGGTAGTGGTTGAGATTAACAGTGTTTTGAGGATGATATATGATTCACAAAATTCTAATCAAGACAAAAGATTTAGATGTATTCATTTTGTGTCAATTTTTTTGCCATCAATAGTCAGTAAAAAGAATACTGTATATGCCAGTTTTTATCCTGGGGAATGGAATCCAAATGGGCCTAAACTGACTAGAGTGTAAGTATTAAATAGAAAAGGGAATGGGATGAAGAATTCTTCTAGTGAATCCGAGAACAATTGAAGTTGCCTTGCTTGACCTACAGGGAGATGAACGGTCCGGTACCATCTGCCGAACCAACCAACCTGATCCCCCATAACAAAAATGGATCTGGCATTCACAATCCCTAGCTTACTACATAACCTAAACTCCCATTTCTCCCAAAACAAGACAACATTAAACATATTGTACCCCACAAATGATCCCTCGCTCTTGGGCCAATTGAAGACATTATGTAAATGCTGGATCTCAATGACAAGACGCATCTAAGTTGATTGAAAATTGTGCCAGTGGTCATAGATATCGCCTGTGTTTGTGAGTTATATCCCTGAGCATGTCCAAACAGGTCAAGAGATATAAACATGTGCCGATTATAGCGCAGCGATATGATGAATATTCTCACATATGTTAAAAATGTCTGCAAAGTGTGTACCAAATGTTGTTACAATACGAATATCCTTGACTGATTGATATGGCAGCCCAAGCCATCGTGAAGGCTTTATTGGTCATTTTAAGGTACTAATTTGAGAAATATTGCGTTGCTAGACCTCAGTCTATAGATGTGAAGTTTCAAGCTTGTACGTACAGACAGAGACCGATACATATTCCCCTCCTCGATTTCATCGGGGTTGGGAACAACAACGGTATGGATTTATTCAAAAAGTGCTAGCTAACAAGCCTGTTTTTATGTCAAATGAACAAAGACAAAAGAATACAGTAAGAATGATTCAGGGTCTGTGTGACCTGAAGCTCAGTGTTCCTACTCCTGGTCGTGAGCGGTGCCGCCACTGACAGTCAGGTTGCGGTGCAGGTTTGGGTTCTGGCTGTGCCTGTTGCGGCTCCGCACAGATGAAAATGTAGTGTCACATCCTGGGACTTTGCACTTGTGAAGCAGGCGCAGGTGGACAGTCTTGTAGTGGGCCCTGAATGTCCCCTTGTTGCTATAGACCTTCTGGCACACATGGCATGTGATGGGTGAGCCACCTCCACCGCCCTGTGCCCCCGCCTGTCCTCCCACACAGCCCAGGGTCCTTTCCCCGCCCAAACTTAACCCATCCCCGCTTGGGCCTCTTAGACCAATCCCATCACAGCTCTCCCCATCACTGTCCTCCTCCATTGGCAGAGACCCCTCCTCTAGGCCCTCCCCTTCCTCACTGACTGCCCCATCTGAATCCCAGGAGGAGCGGGCACTGCCGCCCCCACGAGGAAGTGCAGATGATGACGTGCTTAGGTCCAGTACAGCCCCCTCCTCAACCTCTCCTCCTCCTTCCAGTTCCTCATTCTCCCCTGTTCCATCATCAGACATCTTGCTCATGGGGAACACCAGGCCCATCCGGTTGTGTCCTCGGAAGATGACAGAGGTCTGGCTGCCTGGGTCCCTCTGGAGGTCTCTGAGGTCCTGGCGGTAGTCCAGGGTTCCTGGGTCCCTGTCTCTGCAGAGGGAGCTGGGTGATGGACCATACGGGTCTTTGGTTAACAGCTTGTGGTGAAGGTTGTGGTTAGAGCTGTGCCTGGAAGACACAAAATGTAGGAAAGTTTGCTTCTTGGTAGTTTTTTCCAAGATACCTTCAGCAATCGTTCAATCATTTTTATGTCTCAGTTAAACAAGTCTGAAACATATTCTTGACTGCCAGGTTGGTATATCGCTTCAATCAAACATCTGACAGGCGCATATGTTAAAATATTGTACAGTATATGGTGCTGGAGTCCCTTTCATTAACAGACTAAACCTAACTGACAGAATATAAAACCTGATGAATGAATCTTTAACCGACAGGTGAATGTTCTCTCTCACCTATCTCTGCTCCTGCGGGAAGGGAAGGCCGCATTGCATCCGGCCACTGTGCACATATGCATCTCCTTCAGGTGCACGTTGCGGTAGTGCATCTTCACACTGAACGGGTTCTTGAATGTTTTGCCGCAGATCTCGCAGTGGTGTGGAACCTCGTTCCTGTCCAGTGGCCCCTCCTCGGATTCCTTACGAGACTGCAGAAAGCTGGAGTCGGCGTAGTCTTCAATGCAGCCCTCCGGTCTCTCCTGTCGGTCAGAGAGTCTGAATAAAGCCCCATTGGTCAGTCGGCGGTTGGTGTCATCACACTCTGAGTCGCACAGCTTGTCTGGGTGCTGAGAGTTGAGTTGGTCAACCTCCTCTCCGTCTGTCTCTGAATGCTCCCGGCTCAGAGGGAGGCTCTGATTCTCTCGGTGCAGAAGTTTGCCATCACGAGGCGATGAGGCGCAGGTGATCACACCCATCTCCGCCTGCCGGGACCTCTCTTTTTCATCTTTGTCCTTTTCTCGTTCCCTGGCTCCACACATTTCTCTCTCTGTGCTGCAGGACCTTGGCCTCTTCGTCCCTTCCTTCTCTTCTCGGTCCCTGGCTAGAAAGACTCCTCTGTCCCTCTCTCCCCCAGCCTGTCGGATGCACACATGACTACCTCCTTCCCCTCTCTCACAGTCCTCCCTTTCCCTTCCCTGTACAGGGCTTTCATCCTCGGAGCCGCTCTCCTGCCCCATTCCTCCCTCCCTTTCCACTGCCTCTTTTTCGATCTTGATGGGCATACTCGACTTCCGCGACTTTTTCTTGGGTACGGGGTCGACAATGGCACCGCAGGGGTCTTGGGCAGTGGTGGAGGTGGGCTTGAGTGGCACTGAGGATGAAAGCAGGGGGAGGGAGGGGAGGTGTTGGCCGGGTGTGTTGGCAAGCTCGGCAGGAGTCACCAGGCTCCGGTAAAAGGGCAAAACCGGCTGTACTGTCTTGAGATTGGGGAAGAGGATGCCGTGGCCCTGGTGTCCCATGCTGGTAAAGGAGTTGCTGTGGTGGAGCTTGGTGCTGCTGGTAGTGGAGTCCACATGGCTCACCATATAGCTGGTGATCGACTTGTGGCTGTCGGGGGATGAGGCCAGAGACACCGGGATGGACGAGTGGGGGTACTCAGACCGCGGTCTATCGCCCGCTTCGGAGCCCTCGTCAGCCGAAAGGCTTCCGCCGCCGCGCAGGTCCTTGTCACGGTTGTTGCGGTTCATGGGCATGTGCAGGCGCGGGTTTGGGTTGGCGCTGTGCCGATTGCGGCTGCGCAGAGAGCTGAACACCATGTTGCAGCCGTCAATGGTGCACTTGTGCTTTATCTTCAGGTGCACGGCGTTGTAGTGGATCTTCAGAGTGCCCTTGTCGTAGAAGGTCTTATCACATGCGCTGCAGTACACACGGCCCTTCTTGAGGCTCCCCCCCCCTACCCCGCCCACCCCATTCCGGTCCATGGAACGTTGGAGCTTGCTATCAGGAGACATCTGGGAAAGGTCAGAGTTCATCATGGAGGGGGTGCAAGGTGTGGAGGGGCCGTCTGAGTAGTTGTCGCTGGTTGGAAAGTCTTCAACCTCCATCTTGGGCGTGGCCGACAGGCCGTCCACATGGTTTTCTCCGCCCCTATCCAAGTCAGAGGTGAACGATGCAGAGCTAGAGCCCACCAGACTGCTCTCAGTAGGTGGCGGCCCAGGAAGGGGATTGGGGTTCTCATCCCCGTGTCTTTGCCCCTGGCTCTGTTCCATCTGCCCCCCCGGCTGCTGTTGTGTCCCCAGCGGCAGCCCGAGGAGTGGTGCTGGAACAGAGCCCAACAACTGAAATGGCAGCATGAATGCCATGCTATTAATGAAGTTCTCGAAGTGATGCACGTTTGAGGTGCTCAGCTTCTCCACTTTGGGGGTCAGGGCGCTGTTGGACGTGGTGGTGCGTGGGGTGCTGCGCTCAATGAAGGTGCGTATGTCTGAGTTAGTGCGGGTGCTGGGTACCAGAACGGCTTGGCCCTCCTTGTCCTGCAGGGCCATCAGCTCAACTATCGACTTGGTCTCGCCGAAGCGGAGGAACTGCTGTAGTGTGGCAATCTCCTCCTCGAACGTCATGATGGCCCAGCGGTCCAACACCTTCCCGGCGATGTCCTGGAGAGGGTGCGAGGAGGAGGAGGGAAAGAGAATTTCACAGTTATTAATCTGCACTAGGCTCTACTATTGTGAGTTCAGTATCACATCTTCTACAACCCAGAATGACTGTCTGAGTAGGTGTGAAGTTGCCATTAGATGCCGTTCTTGGGACAAATTCACATTTGCCAGACAAATGGTTGATGTTAGGATTGTGGTTAGGACTGTGGGAGGTGATGTCAATCCTAAGAATGTGAAACAGCACATCAGAGTGTCTAAAAAAGGGTTCAGATGACCGCTTCATGCAGAGATGCTCTACAGAGGGGTACTCCTCCTTACCGCAACACCTTTCATCTTGCCTGTACATTCTCTCCACCAGCGTCAGAGGACGTGTGGGCACACACACACACAGGAAAGAAGAAATGAACATACAGACGCATGCACATGCGTGTGCCACACACACACGCGTACACACAGACACGAATGCACACACATGCAAGGGTGGGGGGAGATCAGAGAGGAGGACGAGACCCTGCCTTCACATTGATCAAGTGGCTCCACAACTCCGGCCCTGTAGTAATCACATATGAGTTGAGGCATCTTTTGAAAGTCAGAGCGCAGCCTCTCCGTGCCGTAACCATGATTAATATTTCATCACAGAGCATTCGTTTGGCTCTGCCTGTCGAGGATTCTGACTCTGTGTTCGCCATTAGAGGAGCTAACATGATTTAAATGCAGAGAGAAAGCTGAATAGCTGATTATGGACTAATCGAAGTGAGCCGTAGCACGCTGGCTGGCTGACACTGTATCGGGTGGTTCTGCCTGGCTCCAGGTGGAGAGCCAAGTTCTGGAACTAAGTAAAATTTACAAATCTCTCCCCCATCAGGATGGAGACCTCCCAGAGCAGAGTGGAGGAAGAGGAAAAATTGGGAGTTTCTGACGAGAAGCAGGCCATCACATCTCACTCTTTACCCTGACCTCCTCCAGTCCTCCTCACTGACTCCTATCTAGTAAGACCCCCCGCACGCCCT
>JACXGJ010003020.1:0-10201 GCA_016801105.1 Esox niger
CACACACACACACACACACACACACACACACACACACACCTGCTTCTACCCTCTGGTTACATAACTTATCCACACAGTACCTATGCAGTACCTATCTATAGTTAGATAAATTCCACTGAACAAGTACAGTACAGTGAATAGTTGTCAGTATACTGAATATCCTGTACAATTCAATGCAACATTATTAGCTATGACTTCTCAGGGAAAATTGACATCCATATTTAATCTGATAATTTGTCACAGTTTCCCCATTTTCTTGTGTAAGCAACACAGGATGCCCAGGAATGGTTTGTCACAGGTTTTGGCATCAGACCTCCTACAAAGAAATTGCTTTGTTTTTCCACAGCGTCTTTGCATGAAAATGCAACCTCTCTCCATTGTCTTCAGAGGTGACACTAGATTCACTTTTTCCAGTGGTGAGAGTTTTTCTGGGTGTGCCTGAGCTTCTGTTAACAGAATCACATCCAGCAGATCAAAGACCTTCATTATTCACATTGACGTCACTGGATCCAAAAGGCACAGAAAAGATTTGTCCTTCAGCTTTTATTATGTTGTGTTGCCATGTATAGAACCAGTAATTACATTCTCAAATGAATGTCAAAAAGGCATGACAGAATGCAGTCAAACCCACACAGGTTTGGTGCACCTGGAATTTCATGAACGGATAGAGACATCTGTTGCAAAAGTGAATGATCGAACAGACTGCCGTATATGAGCTTGTTTGGCTTGGGAACGTTTGATCATAACGAAACCACAAAGCAGTTTTGAGGGTAGACCTGTTTAAGTAAATTTTACGTGGCATTTTATTTAATTAGTTGTGATAGACATACGGTTATACTGACTCCGACAAATTGATGATGACTCGTATCATTTTCTCTCGCACGCGCGACTGTCGTTGGAGGTGCCAACCAAACAGCCTCACTACATGCCTTGAGAGTTGCTTAACAGAAAATGTTTTAGTTAATTAAAAGACCAACGTGCAACGATGTCTTGAACACTGGTAAGATCATAGATCACCACCAAATCCTTGACAAAAACACTCAAGACCACCACGCACAGAGCTGGAAAATTTTTACATGCAGCGATTTGTAAGTCGGTTATATATGCAACCGAGAAAAAAACATGCTGTGTGTATATTCAAACAAAAGTGTGTTCACTCGACATGAGTCTTGAAAATAGGTTAACTGACAGCTGATGTGACACACCCAGATACTGTCTCTCAAGACCTCAACTGTCCAGTCCTCGAAACAAGTTCACCAAGTTCAACAACAAGTTCAACCTAATAGCTTGATTTCTTGAACATGTCTGGCTGTGCCCCCCCCCCCCCCCCCCACAGAGGCTTGAAACTGACCTGTCCTACTGGATGGACCTTTCCCGGTCGTCTGACCAAGGACGACAGCACCAGTATGACGAGAACGCCCCCATCGGGCCACAGGACCCCAGTTCCTACAGACATGGTGCCAACGTCAATTACGACTACTATTAACCCCTTTGCCCAGTGGCCGTAGCGGTAATGTGCTCATCACAATGTGTTGATGTGAATTAACTTTAATGCAACCGTCCCTTTTAATGCAACTGTCCCTTTTAATGCAACTGACCCTTTGAATGCTACAATAAAATAAGTGCCTGAAACGAAAGCCTCTGACAGTACTTTTTTAATCACAAATCGTACAGAAGCCTCCTTTTATTCTGTCAGATGGACACCTGTATGTCCTATAATATGGAATAGGTTACGTTGATTAAACGATTGCTGATTGTGGGAGGGTGCCCATAGTGTCCCAGCCACAGATTAATCCTAGTACTGGTCTGAAAATGAAGCACAATAAAAAAAATCTCCATGGGAATAACATTTTAGTCTGAGACTACGCACAGTAGGGAACCCGCCCAGTAGGGAACCCAGCCAGTAGGGAACCCGCCCAGTAGAGTGCTGTAGACATGTTCTGTCAGTGGAAGGGTCTACAGTGATAGGATGAGAGCACTGAGTTGATTTGTCTGAAGAACTAAAGCAAGATCTATGTTTAATGAAAGATTATTGCTATTAATAATATTATATTCAAGTCAGATTAGTGAGGTACCATTAAACCAGACAGATAGTGGCTACCGGTAGAATCTCTATCAGCCTGCGGATTAGTTACCAAATGATTCCTTAACTGAGACAAACATCATGGCCATATAAGGGCAGAGGAGGTTGACACGGAAAGCACCAACCACCGTGTAAAATACATCTGTAGTTTGTCCCACTGGAAGTGAGGTTCTGAATATGACAGTAAGTGTTGTTTTGTCTTCGTTGTTCCCTGTGAGACAGCTGTCCAATACAGCCATCAGTAGCCTCTGAGAAATGCTCCAATCTCCTGCACTAATATCTGTCAGTGTTGGGGTTCATATTGTCTTACTCTTTCAGATAAGACTGCATTGTAACTATTGAATTTTGCTGTGGCTGTACACACACAGAAAAAGGGCTAAGGTTTTGAGCCATCTGTTATTGCTTTCTGATCCATAGATTATCTGTCAACACAACTGAGACAGGTAGAGGCCTCTAACTTGATCACACTACACCAGGAACCATAGAGAATGATAGAAGCCACTTGCCTATTCTGTACGCCAAAGCAGCACTTGACCATGGCTTTTTTTGGAGGGGGGGCTGCCATAGGTTTGCATTGCATTTGACCCTTTTTCATATGTGGCACTCACATGCTAAATGTTGTACATTTTTGCACTTCAGAGGTTTTCCATTTCATCCCCCAGACTTCATGAGTTGTAGATGAAGGGGCCCATCCAGGCAATGGAATGCTGTGGGGCTTCACAGGGCATGAGGTGAGCTGGCTTGGTTCTGCCACTGGAGCAAGACAGCTAGTCTATTAGCCAACTCATCAAGTCGATCTGTCAAATAGTATTTCAGAAAAATACTACATGTAAGTACCTGTTTGCATTAGTGCCTTTGTGTTCATAGACATCTTCTGTAGAAGTATGGTTTGTGCCCTGTGGCGTATTCAGTTAGGGTCAAGTCTGCATTATTAGAAAGATTCAAAAGGACTTACGCTCAACCTTTGAACCCCTATTGTCATATTTGTAGTAATATTATTTTTACAAAAATGAAATGTGAAAAAAGTGGCCCAGAGATAAAGGTTGGGAACACCAATCGCTGTAAATTACACAAACCATTAAAATGTGACATATTTCCCCTAAAGAAACCTGTAAGAAACTGTATTTGTTGACATATTTACAGTGTTTTTGCCATTTCCATTTACACGAGACATCTAAAATATGTTTTTATTCCTCCCAATGGCCATTAATTGATCCCTCCGGGACACAACTGGAGTTTATGGATTTCTTCACATGATGTGAGGAAGCTAAGTCACCCAATAGGAGAGAACTGCATAAGATACGGACAGTAGAAAATAAAGGAGAGCATTTACAATTAGACGGGCTAGCGAAGGCCGGGAATGATGTTACCTCTTAGTGAACGTTCCAAACGGAACCCCTATAACCTTTGAACCTGCTCCACAATGCTCTGGTCAAATGCTGGGCATTGTGAAGTGAATTGAGAGTCATTTTGGAGGTACCCTCTGGCTTTTTAAGAGGGCTACATGAGAGCCATTGTTCCTCTCCGTGGAATCCTTAAGGGGCTCATGTGGGTTGAAAGCTGACGTTTTTGTCATGCAGTTATAATTCTGGACACCAGGCGTCAAAGTGCTGGGACTGAGTGAGACATTAGCCGTCAGAGTTGCTGGGAGCCCAGGAACAGCAAAAAACTGAAACAGTGTCATGGGTCCCTTTTCTGCCTTATGGAAGAATGAAAACAAAACTGCTCCTGTGATGAAGCATCATCTTTCTATACCTTCAAACACTCCTGAGGAGGCACATGACGGACGCGCTACCGACCAACACGCCCCCGACCGCCACGCCACCACCCGACATTGATTCAGTTACCAAAGGGTTTGTTGAATCAGTTGTGATAGTGCTGGGTGAAAAGAATGCAGTTAAATCATTAGAATTAAGGATTTCAAGTAGCCTTTCATGTCAACAGCCTTGCATGTGTGCCTATGGGACAGAACAGTCTGTCAGAATATGGGCCAGATGTGTGGCCAACGTCTTTCCTCCATGGCATTAGAGTGTAGGAAATGGAAAACTGGATTTCATCTTTCTGTAACGCCTCATAATATATTGTGGTTAAGTAATAATACCTTATCCTCTGCAACAATCTTTCAGCAGCAAAGGCACAAACACACAGTATTTTGAAGAACAACCACTTTCATAATAGACTTGTCTTAAGACATGATATGCCCAAATGGTCAATCACCATCTGCGCCGGCAAAGATCTGGGCCGGCAAAGAGATTAAACCTCTCTTAGCATCCCAGGGACGAAATAGCTGAGATGAAAACACCATGTCTTATTTCACGACCAGTTTTCACAGCTGTCCTGTCTCCTGGGATCACACCAAAGCCTCTCTCTGTGATTGACAAGCCATGTTCTACTCCCTCCAGAGAGGCTGGTCATCTGGCCCAGATTCACTGAAGACTGGCCTCTATTGCTGGGACAAGGATGGAGCAAGACAGTCATCCAAACATTTCCTTAAAGTACATTTGAAATGACATTTAGATATTGGATTTTGTTATTTTGGGGGGGTAGAAAGTCCAAAACGTGACATTTCAACACGTTTTCAGGAGTGAATAACATTTTTTTTAGTCAAAGCTTTGTATTCCTTCCCGCCCTTTGCGTGAGTTTTGTTTTCTTGTCGGAGCATGGGAGACAGTGGTGATGTGACTTGAGTTAATAGCTTACTGGCTGAACACTGCCATGCCCCGATACCACAGCGTTTAATTCTCTTATTCCGGTCCCCCAGTCTCCCAGTGAGCCACAGACTTTTATGTCGTTTCTGGGCATAGCATACTGTGAACATATTTCCCTCAGACACTCTGGGCTGAATACAGATATGGTGGAAGAAAGTAATAACTGGTATATGAAACGTCAATCTATTGAATATTGACATGAAACAATGTATTTTTTATTTTTAGCCAAACGTCTTTATAGTGAATCCTTAAGTATTTGAACGACATGCAAAATGTTCACTTGATCAGAATCCGTTCGAAGTATGTTTGGTCAAGGTATTCTGTATGATTGTTGTTATGTCCTGGTGTTGTGAAATCTGGCAAATAAAAACATTTTCTTTGGACCGAAAATGGTGACCTAATGAAATATTTTGACTACTACAAAACAACTTTTGAAAACATTCTCTGTTTTATATTTCTTTCCGCTTCACCTAGTAACATTAACAGACAAACCTTGAACTTCAAAACATTTTCATTGCCAGTATGAGTTTAAATTGTCCTGTAATCATTTCAACTTAGTTCTGTGTACAGAGTGCTTTCAAGATTGTCTACCACCAAAAATAAATTATTTCATATTTGTCTGAGGAGACATATGTCAAAACAATCATTATTCAGCAGCACTTTACATCCAGTGGCCTCTGTCCTTAACCATCTCTCCTGCTGTTTGAATTGAGTCCATGTCTCTTTCTGCATGTCCCGAAGCGGCTAAACAACAGTTATGTGCAAAGTGCAACACATCCACCACCACGACACACACACACACACACACACACACACACACACACACACGTCATCCTCCATGCAGGTCGACTGGCTGTGCAGATTCAAACTGTGGGGTCCAAGCTGTGTGCGTTTATACCACCAGGGGGTTCATTTTCACCACTGATTTCAATGCGAGAAACGTCACACTCCCCCTCTGGGAGTGGAGTGCACTACATCCGAATAGCACGCCGTTTGACACTCAGCCCGGCTACCTCCTCACTGAGATTGGATTCTGGTCCCAAGATTATTAATGCTATGTTAACATCACTCAACAAGAAGCCGTTCTAGTCATTAAAAATGAAGCAGAATGAACTTAGACCCCCGTGTGTTCCCCAACACTCTACATCCACCAATTAACAGAATTACATCACTCTGCACTAAACCCACTTCGAATTGAACCCGGGCCGGGCGTATTACTGGGAAAGACGGCTGATCATAAATATTAAGAAATGCAGTCGTGTATGTTGGAGGAGATTCCAGGTAGGCTGTCAGCTAGTAACGTTAATAGAGCTTTTTCCACATCGATCCACATCCTCTCGTCTTCCCCCGTGCACTACCGGTGCACGCGTACACATCCTCACTCTCCTCACACAACCCCCCCCCCCTCCCCCATGTCTATTAATAATAACCCAGACGTTTCACTAGGGAAAGGCTTTCAGGAGTTAACGGCCACTCCGCGACAGCTCTCGTCATGGAGACAACGTTCTAATATGCTTTCAGGCCCTGGCCTGACGCCGAGGTGCTCCGTGAGAATTCCTCAGATCCCATAACAACACATTGGTCGCCGTGTGTTGATACAGACAGAGCTCTTTGTCTGACACCTTCTCATGTCCGCAGTCACATATTAAAGGTTGCACAACAATGACCATGGGTCACTGGGGTTTGTTTATGCTTTCTGTGAGGCTCCGGTTAGTTACTCGTTCTTACAACATCAGTCAAAAGTTTGGACTCAATTATAGGGGGATGTGCGACATTTTGACTGATACCGTATATGACAGAGCGCCGTCGTACATTGATTTGGGGATTTTGTGTCAGGATTATAATGGTGACTTTTGTGATGTTATGACCAATGAGTATCAACCTTTCGTTACTGAAGTAATGTGTGTTCGGATGAGTGCTGTTATTTCGGCGTTATTCAGCTCAGTGTCGATTTCTTGTTAAGTCTTTGATCTCTCTGGGAAAATCTGGAGTTTTAGTTAGGCAACACTTGATTCATCCTCAGACACACATGCTCAGAGATTATCTATGTCAAACAGATCTTCAAAAACATAATAAATGACGTGGGCACTAACTCTGTGTCAAACCGTGGCCACCTGTATATCAAACTGGTGCTCAAGAGATTGCACAGATTAGCTCTTAATCCAGGAATAACTGCTCTTTAAATAGGTTTTTCAATGTTTTCTTGTGTAAAATTGAAAGATCGCCTAATTAAAAGGCATTTGTGAGATTATTTTTCTTTCCATAACTATTATAGGATGTATACAACACACCACTGTGCTAAATGGGCTTATTGTCTGCTTTAGGATAGACAACACAGAAACAGATCAAGCAAAGTCCTGGACTAGAGAAAACATTTTCTTTTTCTGATGTTACCTTAGACTTTCATAAAACACTGATAATGTGCCCATTAGGTGATGTCTTTATTAGACTCCTAAATGATTCAGCACCTCAAGGTCCAGCTTTTCTACATTACCACTGTACTGCAGCACTTTAACTCTGGTGTCCGGGTTGAAACTAGGCCCAAAAGGATCCAGCCTGAAGGAACTTCCACATTATCAGCCTTCGATGGCGACAGTCCGTGATGCAATAAGCATTTTGGCTCTTTGAAGCTGGACTGTTTTATCTAGTTTTTCGACAACCTGTTTTAAAGTGTTTTAAATTGAACGCCCTGCCTCGATCTGAACTAGGCTACCCTTAAATAAAGCTGCATTACAGTCAAAACAATAAGGAATTAATTTGATCCGGTCATGCCTCCTCTTTTTTCATTTATACCATGGCACTTAGACACTTTCCTGACTTGACTTGCAAAGCAGTGGCTTACCTTCAGATAGGACCTTGCTTTAAAACTGTCACTTTACCATTTTGTCATTTTGACTAATGTGCCACACTGAACAGTGCTTTGATCCAAAACATGCTTCACTCATGGAAATGGAGGGAAAAAAGCGTAATAAATGAAGACAAAGACGGAGGAGAAGACGAACGGGAAATATGAAGAAAATAGAAAAAGTTAAGCAAGTAGTTTTAGAAGATGCCTTTAGAAACATTTTAGTGGGAGAGGTCACCCTAAATTAACTTTTAACAAAAAGCTGAATTTAGACAAACCACTTCTACAAAGATTAAACTAAAACGTGTGGTTAAAATTGCGGAATGTGTTGTTGGATTACAGACAGTGAAAATTGGGCCTGAGTGATTGCGAGGCAAAGCAATTGCTCCAAGAATGGCAATATTTTGAACAAACGACACGTTGCCTGAAACCTGAAAAGTAGGCCCGGAGAATTGTTTAATCAATTCTTTTGTAACAGAATTTCTCTGCATTCCTTTTAAAATTGTTCTTCAAATAGTTATTTTGTTTTAGCATTTGTGGGATTGGTTCATTACATATCTGGCCTAACAGATAAAGAATCAAACATAATGATACTCTACGCTTCCAAGGCTTGACTGAAATCCATGATCATTTTATCTTTGGAAGGAGGGTTGTACATAATAGATCATGGGAAATGATCACCTATCAGCATATTGGTTAAATCAAAAGACACTGTTGAACAATGACATGACAAGACATCAGTTAGTTTCATCACAAAAGCAAGCCAATTAATAAAAAGTTACGGGAGCAAAAAAACAATGTTGTGCCAAATGTTTTCTGGGAGTTTCAGAAAACATAATGTCAATTAAATTCCTACACAGCTTTGCTGAGCAAAGTGACATGTTTAAATGCAGCAAAGATATTTTTTCTGAGCGAACTGCTTGAGTTAACCAGCAGATTGAAATGCAGTCCAAAAAGTTTTTTCTTGAACAGTCGCTGGTGTTTCATTTAATTGAAAGGTGCTTGGGCATTCAATCTCCCTCAACAGGACCCCTGGGTTAATAATGATTTTGTATTCTTTACATTATTCATGTGTTATAGTTTGTTTTTGCCTGTAACTTGGGGGGGGGGGGGGGGGGGGGGGGTGCCAAGAAATTGAAGTTGTCATAGTCTAATTACAACTACATCTCACTGTTATATATCTTTCATTACTCTCAGCTGATGAGGTTTCGTTAGGAAAGGCCTGTTATACAATGTCAGATCTGCATTTTTAAGGACACCGTTAACCAAAAGCTCCTGATTCAAAAGCTGCTGTTATACCCAACACTGTCACTGATAACCACTTTGTCTGTTGGGGATAACTACAGGAGAAATAGGATGATCTCGGACAGTGATGTGGAGGGTAAAGAAGATGGATACATTTTTCTGGATAATTTTTATACAACTAATCATTCATCAATATAATCAAAAACATAATAAACTTTTAAATAGTCAACTAATTAATCAATTAATTGAATATGATGCAAGTCTACTAAAAAGGAAGTCCAAGTGTATGTTATTAATTAGGTTATTAATCTAGAAAAAATTATATATAATCTGAATTGAAAAAAATCATCTGTTCTGAACTCAACCTCTCACCTCAATGGTTTATCCGCTCACTAGAGCTACAAAGAGGCCCTATCTCAGGACAGGATTCAGGGTCAAAGAACCTGAACGGGAATTACCGGTTAAAAGGAAATGTACTCCATAACCACACATTGTCATTTATATGTTAATGCAAGCGCAACATTTGACTGCATCTATGTGTTTGCTGTATGATAATTCAGATAAGTTGGTGCAGTATGTGATGCTCAGGTATAAGCCCCAGCATGCGACTTCTCATGCTGCTAGTCTGCATGACACTTGCCTCGAAGACTCTTGTCAAAACCCAGGAGATCCACACACTAACACCTCTAATTAATGACAGCCTGGTCTTACAGGGTCAATAAAAGTGCTTGAAGGAAACAAGTAGGCTAGAGATTAGCTGTTGGAATGTGTCACGGTCAGTTAAATATGTTTGCCCTTCTATGATATGTTGACAATGAAAATGACAAGCCGGTGATGGAGTTGGAGATGGTCCAGCTGGGGCAGGAAGACCCACCCCAGTAGCACAATGTTTCTCAGCCCTGCTCCTGGGCGCCCCTTATACCCTAGTTATGTTAGGATTTAAAGACATTTCCTCAGTCATTTTATGTCTAATATGTCTCTGTGGGTATTTCATATTCAGATCATCTCAAACACAAGAAATAATATCAGCCGAAAAAAAGTAGAAGTAGATTCAAATTTAGTTTATTCAACACTCTGATTGATGGGACATGATGGGATTTTGGTGATGACTGTCTGTATTTGTTAAATCTGAAAAGGCCAAATCTTTACTCAACCCTTTCTGGGCCAGACTGAAGCTGTTGTCAAGCGACAAAAGGTTTGGACCTATATACTGCAGGATGTTTTGACCTTGATCTGCTACTGTATGCCCACCAAAGCGCAGAGCTCATCTTCATAAGGCTGTTTTCAAAGTAATTTCTGTCATGTTGCTGGAAGGACACC
>JACXGJ010003020.1:10301-58449 GCA_016801105.1 Esox niger
AAGCAGCTAATATGACTGGGCATGCATAGCCTACGGCTAACAACCAAAATAAACCACACCCATGTGCTCAAAACAGTCAACTTAAATATGTTCCCCAATTGGAGGCAATACACAACACCTGCCTCCAATTGGGGAGACCCAAGTGCATAGAGGTGGCTAGAGGCACCTCTATTGGCCACGTCCTGACTATGGCCCCAGCTAGCACAAAGATGGCTAGGGGCATAGCCAGGACGTGACAAATTTCTTTAGTTTTAGCTTTAGTTTTTTTGCCATTTCCGTGACCCTAACTTATACACTTACTGAAATGCTTTTAAGAATTGTTCAAAATTATGAAATGATATACGCAATTGCTTCATGCTCAGGCATTTTACTGTGAACCTTAAATTCTGTTTATTTTTTACATAGAAATATCTAGCTATTATGCTGGCGCTGAGACGTGTACCAGCTTTTTCAGTAATGCTTGAAGCAAATTAAACTAGTTACATATACAACTGAATGGCAAAAGGTTTGCTTTGGTTCCGTTCGGTGAAAGTTAAAGTTACAATGGAATGACTAAGAGCGGCTTGTGAAACCTGTTGATGGGTTGATGTGATGATGTGTCGACAAGTGCCTCCGTTTGAAGAAAGTTCTGCGGTAGAACGGAAGTTCTCAGTTTCCGTGTAAGCTTCTTTTTTGACTTGTGGTGCCATGTGATCGGCCTATATTTACACCACATACTTCGTAGCAGTGTTTCGGTATCCTCGGCGGGGTGGTCTCGGATCTCACCGCTGTCAGATACAGTAGTAACCACTTCCACAGTAGTAACCCCCAGGGGGTTAATGGTATTCTCTTTAACAAGTCCTTTAAGGTGGCTGCGGCACTAGCGTGACCTAACACGTCACTTCCTGGGCGAAGCACAAAGAAAGATGCAAAATGCAACAATCTCAAAGATTTTACCCAGTTACAGTTCACGTAAGTAAATCGGTAGGATAAAATAAACGTGTTAAGCTCTCATTTGCTAACAACATTTTGGAGAGCTAAGCTGTTTTGTTGCACGGAACATGTCTGGGCTCTACACTAAACATGTCCTGTGTTTTAATTTTACATCACAGGGCCATGAGTAAAATTGAATCTGACAAAATTTAGGATGGTCTATTAAATGAGTGTAAAATAGAATAACACACTAACAATCTATACACATTTGTTAATTAACGTAATGCTGTATTTCCAAATGGGTCTGAACATTATGTATCTATCTATTTGTTAGGTTTCCTGTGGACCCCAGGAAGAGTTTCTGCTACCACAGCAGGGGGCAAGGGGGATATTGAAGAATAAATAAACATTGAATTCTATTAATATTGCAGTCCCATTATTCTCGCTCACTGAGCTTTGCAGGGTGCAATTTTCTCTATTTAAATCTTGTTTGTCTACGAGTAAATGTTGTCAGTTGCCAATGTTACTGTTTTTAATCATATCCTACTGGGGACAGCATAAGAGACTACAGAACTGTCTACTATCAGGACTGAAAATATACTTCCTGAGTCCCTGTTGTCTGACATGAAGCATCGAAAAGTAAAAAGCCATTTTGGAAGTCAATTTTCCCCACCAGTACAGACAGCAGACCTGTCAACACAGTTGCAGCCCTCAGGGAGATGCTGTCCCCTTCTGTCTTCCAGAGGCAATTGACCAAGCTGTCTATAACTAGGTTCAATAATAGTTTCAGAGAAGTGAATTGATATAAGTGCCCACCGCGGAGGAAAGCGTCCCCTGGCCGAGCAGATCGCCGCGGAGACGGACACTCGTGTCACACCGTCCCAGCTTGGGAACATTGTCCTGAAACAGCTTCAGTCAGTCTAGAGACTGTGTGTCCTAACACGACTCTACCCTCTTTGAACTCTACATGCCGGTCAGCGAGTGGGTGTTCATTCCGTGCGCCGAGAAGTGCCGCTGGGCAGCCAAACCCCTCCAAGCCGCCTTCGCCAGCCCCAACTCTCCTCCTCTCAAAATGCTCTCGACCTCCCCCCCCCCCCGCCAGTTCATCCATCTTCCCTCAGTTTGACATCCGTTCATCCATTCCCCATCCCTCCTTGCTCCCTCTCCTCCTGACACACCGTCGAACCCCCGCCACCCACTTGGCCCCCCACCGCAACTTCTCCCTCCCCTCGACATGTCATCTTGGCACGCTTCCCTGGGGCATCTCTGCTTCCTACCCAAATATGCCTCAGTTTCCATCAGTGTCTGCGAACGCTGAAAAGGTTACTACAACAGGCTTACATGATGAAAATTAGCTAATGAGACTGACACTGTGAGTGGGGGAAAACAACATAATAATCTCGACGTTTGAAGACACGGGTTCAAGGTTTTTTGGCATGTTAATAACAAGTCCTTGGAAATGTCGATGTGCTTTCAAATGAGGGAGCGACCTGAGTACAGAGAAATTGGGAATAATCCGTGCTGGTCCTCAAATGTTTATTTATCAAGAATGTATTTGTCTGTTTTCTAACAATGGGCGGTTCGGCCGGAGAAACAAAATGTTCCATCCCAGTCATAACTGACACTGAGTAAGTTTATGACGGACTATATTTCATATAAGCGGTTTTCTTCTCATCCGCTGCTTTCTGTTCAATTATCTCCACGTTTTTTTCATTTACTTGTCTTCTGTCCAAAACTTCCACTAAAGCTAAAGTTAATATATGTCCATCACGACATTGCACGCTCGGTGAGATTTTAGGCTGGGTGTCTGTAACGCATTTCGTGACAATTTCTCAGGTATAAAAGGGCTTTATAAAATAGTTTAATTTGTTGTTTAGACCTTGAAACAGCTGCATTCATCTGAACTTTTCCCCTCCTGAAACCAACAGACTGGGAAAAAAAGGAAAGGGTTGTCATCTATCTTACTGTCACCAAGACAACAGCTCCCTTCACACAGCTTCTGTTCCTCTCCTTGCCTTAATGTGGAACCCTCTGAACATGTGGACTGAAGTCATTTAGGAAGCATGATTACCCATCCTTCCCAAGTGGATCCCAATCAACCTTTGTATCCATGATCAGCCAAACCCCACCCAAAATGTCAGCCAGACGTCGCCCAGACCAGTCTTCCCAGGTGAGATCATACACCACCACACGAAAGCCCAGCATACGAAAACGTTGGCCAACATTTTAAAATACATATGTAACAAAATAAATGATTTGTAGCTTCAGGCATGGGGTTGTGGTAAAAACTGCAGTCCTGTTACTGCATCTTTCTAAATTCATCTGAGGTGAATTATGGTAAAATAATGTTTTACCATAATTTACCTTGTAGAAATATAGCCCACTGTGTGCAGTAACTCACAGATCATAGCAAACTATATTAATTCCAGGTCAATAATTCAAGGGCTCTCATAAGTAACTCATCATCACAGGAATTCCATGCATATGAAACCCTTTCAGAAAACATGATCACTTTGAGTAATCCATTTGTACGTAATTCCTGGGAGGTACGGTTGTTCATAAGACGAACTATAGATGCAAGGACTGACTATCCACGTACCAAAATATTTTGAAGCTAACATTCTTGCAAACCATAAAGTAAAACGCTCTTATCTTTGGGATTTTATGGGGTAAGACATTTGAAAGGGACTCATGAGGCAGTTGTATATTATCGTTAAGAATCAGTAGCAAAATCATTATTTATAAAACAGTATGCAACCCATCCATTTCCCATGACCTGCAGGCCCCCACCCCCCCCAATGCCCTCCTGGCCCTTTTGGTTATCCGGCCCTGCAGGAAGCTTCTGCACCTGGCCGGGCATATCGCTCTGACCCTTGGAGGCCTCAGAAGCCACAGGAGTTCCATAACTCTCTAGAAACCTCCCAGCACTCAGACGAGCCATCCCCCTGATTACACCAACAATCGGTAGAGAAATATACATTTTGTTATACATTTTTATCTACTTTTATGGTGTGCAGCAGCCATGCTTGTGTGTACAAATTGCCTGTGTGTGAGAGAAAACATTGATTTCTTTTTTTCTCAACACTCTGCATGATCATATTCGATCACATTGGTCTATATTTAATTTCCAAAAGCACATGTCAAGTTGACTGATAAATTGTAGGACATGCATCCAAGTGGAATGCTATTATCCACTGAACTTCCAAAGAATTTGGACAGTGACAGGTTTTTTGGGGCTCTGTATTCCAGCACTTTGGATTCCAAACTCTACAACTACTTTGAGATTGATGTGCAGACTTTCCAATCTAAAGGGGAAGTTGAGATGAGTTGGCAACCAGTTGAATAGTGTCCGTAGATAGCTCGGGACACATGGCAGACTAATCTCTGTTGGCAGCTAATTTTGTTCTGTTGGTATGTATTATTGTAAGATATTTCACTTCATCTGTGAAGTAAGGTGTAGTTTTAACAGTCGCACCAAAACAGTTGTTGATTTGACAAAGAAATACTAAATAATAATAATAAAAATGTACACTTATATTGTTATATTGTCTAAGAACTTTCAACAGAGGTTAATCACGTTCTGATTCCTTTTTATTATCCATTCATGGCCACACGGTTCAGTCCAGGTTACAGTCCTGAAAATATGAAAAACAAATCCTCCATCATAGCAACTGACCTAAACTGTAACATGAGCTAATCAAGTGTTTTGTTTTTGAGACGTCAAATCACAGCCAGGGACAGACAGGGAAAAAACAAGTAAAATACCTTGAATGGATCAAATTCATCCTTCTACGTGATTATTCTACATTGCCCTTAAGCCCCGAAGCTGTCAAACTGCTGATGCAGACAAATTAATGTATGTGCCAATCTCACTGTGTTGATCAACTAATATTAAAAAATATGGAAGTGCAACAGAATGTGAGCCAAGGATGCACAGAATGTCCATATAGATGCTGACTGCTATTGAGATGGTCTTTATAGTGGCCTAGTGAGCATTTATGCTGGTCTGCTATTGACTGCCAAACATTGTGAAGGTAATGAAATCAAACTGAATATACCTGTTCTTTTTCCCCCTCAAGAAGGTACAACAATCACACAGTACATATCTATCTGGACCTGTAAGTGGCAATGACTGTGATCAGCCCAGGAAACTGGGTGACACATCCTGTGTTCAAATTGAGTTCTCTTTTTGTGCAAAGACTCTTTTCACAACATGTTACGGACGTCCTCATTGGTCTTTTTCAATACTTCTCCCAGTTTCGTCTGATGTGGATCCATAAAAGCTTCAACAGCACTTTGTTTGGACATTCTCATATTAGGCCTTTTGTTGTTCCATAAAGGGGCAGTGAGAGTAGAATGCATAGGGAAATTGAATGATGAAATGGGGAATGGAGCAGTGAAAAAGCAACTGAGTCATACAAAGGAAGATGTATTATGTAGTCAAAATGGTGCATATTAAGGACCTATGGTCCTCTCCAAAATGATTGTCACTCTTGATAAAGACGTGCAAAAAGGCTGTTTGAAATAAACGCGGGTAACAAGCTATATTGTAAAGTTCCAAAAAAATCATGATATATTGTAGTTCAGTAATCCACCAAGGACATCAAAATTACATTGTTTTCATATTACTTATGTATATAATTGGCAGTATTTTCTTGTAAGTCTGGAGACTGAGATGGCTTTGCAACATGTTGATTTTGTGGTCAATTAGCAATTTCTTTGTGGAGCTTGTTATGCTAAAAGAGATAATTGTGGAAATGTTTTCCCTCCTGGCAAAGGCAACCAGATGTTTTGTTTAACTGTCTTGCCACCTGAGTTCTTCATGTAGAGTTCAGTTTTTATATTTTTACATTTTACCTAACCTAACATCACCTCCAAAGATGTCTCACTGACTTGAGCAGTAAGCCCACAAGCTATCTCCGGAGATTTTAGAAAAGGTAAGATGTGATCTCTTACAGCAAATCTTTATTTCTTGAGACCTGAAATGAGCCTTTAATTTTTTTACACATTTTAAAAGTAAAACATTTTCTGTTATCCGCTCATGTTAAAAAACAAAGGCTTCTGAGGCTTTGCAAAGTTTCTTTGAAAAGCACAACTGTATGTCTTCAGTATAGCGGTGAAAATTTAGCGATGAAAATTGACATTGTGTTCCCAGGTGACATCATGAAGAGGCATCTTTTAGTAAAAACAAAAGTGCTGCCAAAGTAAAAGCCTTCTGTTCTAAGAGAACCTACCATCCACATATACAAACTGATATCATTCTAACAGATTCAATCTAAACCAGGCAATAATATATACATTATCACATATAAACAGCAGCTAGCAGTGGACACTTTATTGACACACGGCAGAAAGATTGGTGAGTATGAAGATTTGAGTAAGCAGGAATAAAACCCATGTTGCAGATTACAAAAGTATATTTTTCTCCACAACATAATGTTACTTTCCACTGGAGAGAAAAGATGGCACGTTCATTAGTTAACACTGACTTGCTACAGCAGTTTAGAAACAATTGTCCATTGTACAGTGTCTGTGTCCCGGAGGCAGTGCCTTACTGTAGAATGCTGGACTTCACCACACGCCGAAGGATATTAGACACAGACTGGAAAGACCTATCAATCTTATGAATCTTATCTGTCTGTCTCTGTCCTTTAGTCCATGTGTTATTCAGACAAACGCTCTGCGTTTTCTTGCTGTTTTCCACATTGAATGGAGGAGCCTTTTCTATGACTGAGAGACAAACGGTTAAGGGGCCGGTATCTACGGGGCCCCCAGGGGCCCCATGTCTACCGACCCCTCCAGGGGGCCCCATGTCTATGGGCCCCTCCTTGAGACCCACATGCTGTCTTCCTGTCCCAAGATGGATTGTCAGACTCCTACCAAGAACAAGGTTAAGCAATGTATTATGCATTATAAGGCTTCGACGTAGGAATGTATCCATAAGCATCAGAGTGATTACACAGGAGCATGACTAGACATAAATGACAGGGCCAGGGTGAGCATAAATTCCATAACAAACAGGATCTAGTGGTGGCAAGGACAAGGGAAGACGCTCTGCACCGCTTATCCTTGGCTGCCAAGTACATTTAAAATCGCATTCAGAAGTTCTTCTTACATTGGGGAAGCAGATAAATGTGCTCCGTTAACAAAATCCCAACCAGGCTCTTTACAGTTCTCATCAGAGGGTGTTTAGGGAAGGATATTAAGACATGGGCCAGGTTGGTGGGGATAATAATGAAGATATATATATATATATATTATTATTTAAGTGTGGTGTTGTGTATTGCCAAACAGGCTGTGTATCATTGAGCATAACAATGCCGCAGAAAGACTACAACACATCCCATGCTGCATTGCTCTTCATGCTGCGTAGATTATAAGGCACAGGGAACAGAAGACAGCAGGACGATCTGATATTGCGTCAAATAGAGGAACATTTAGGAATAGATGTCCTTGATGTTCAAGGCACCCTGGGGCCTGTTTTAAAATCAGTTTCCAACCGCATTATGTCGATCTGTATGCATCGCATAGAATGAATAGACAACAGGTCAAGTCAACACACTGTCCTTCATTTATCATATTTGTTATATAATTAACCTTTTCACTGATGATGAATATCTAGGTAGAACATTGGATAAACAAAACACACACTGGGAAGAGTTCTTAAAATGACAAGCCTGGTGCGTCTTGGAAAGGGTATGCTGTTTTGTTGGGAACTGGCTATTTTTCAGTGTGGAAAGCTCTGCCCACCCAACTTGACTGACATGCCCACTGACCAATCCCCTTTCACTTCCCAAGGGTTTTCTGTCGTGTAAGAGAATGACCTATCGTTTATCAGTTGCAACCCGACAGTCTTTCCCGCTTTAGGTCGTTGTATTGTAAAGATGATTCCTTTACCTTTCACCTTGCGTTCGTGGAACATCTAACGTCCTCTTCCGGATGATCGTCCAGTACATTTCATCCATCCACTGAACCGGAGCTTTAATCGATTAATCTGTACTCCTCTCTGTTTTTAGCCACACGCAACCACTGTAGCCATACCAACGCCAGCAAATTGTCCTTGTTCAGCCAACAGTATGAAAACAAACTATTGGCTGCAGAGAATAACCTTGCAACCGCATGCAAATGCAATTTTATATGCAAAAATATTTTATTGGCATTACAGTGTTACTGCTATTCATAACAACTGCTCTTAATGAAAGACTGCCTATTTTAACCGTTATATATTTGCGTCTTCCTGATTTTGACTTGTTTGGTAATATACTAATAATTAAAATCGCTCCTGTCTTCGTTGAGTTGAATGGGGAATAACAGCCTTTTCTCTCAGTTTGGTCAAATGATGCGTCATTACATTGCGCTCCATTCGCCTTCATAACCAATTGTCAATAGCCTACTAAAGAGTGACCAGACAAAGGAGCGCGCTCAGTCTTTAAATTCTGATTGGAACGTAGTGAAAGTCTTTGAAGAGAGACACACCAACTTAAGTAACCTTTAATAATATATGGACTTTATAGGTTTATTTTAAATATTTATTTTTAGGTTTAGGATTTAATGATGGAACGTGACCCGATTTCTGTTTGGATTCCTTTGGACTAATTGGATAGTAATATTGACTATTCATCATTAGACTTGTATTGATAATGTTCCTATTTGCATTCTTACTTTAAACTTTAACTGTTGCTTAAAATATGCCGTTGCAAGCAATTCAATGTATTAGGTAAAGCCTACGCTCATGACAAAGGTCTTTCTCGTAAGAAATGCTTTTGCAAACATTGGTGTGTTTTTTGCAGACTTTTATTCTGCAAAAACTTACCTCGTTTAATTAATAAGCTACTGACATTCTCGAATGTGGACCACTACAAACGATGTTTACCGAGGGGACGAATCTAAACGAAAGCTGTAATGGAACCAGCGAGGATCCCCTAAGCTCTCTGGATGAATGGAACGAGATCCCAGCGAAGAGGCTTTCCCGGACAGGACACCATGTGATGTCCGTGTTCCTTGGATCCATTATGTTTTTTGGTTTCCTTAACAACCTGGTGGTGTTGATCCTGTTTGTAAAGTTCAAGACTCTGCGGACACCTGTGAACATGCTTTTGCTGAACATCAGCGTGAGCGACATGTTGGTCTGCCTCTGTGGCACCACGCTCAGCTTCGCATCCAGTCTACACGCGCGCTGGCTGTATGGGAGGCACGGGTGCATGTGGTACGGCTTCGTCAACTCTTGTTTCGGTGAGTTCAGTAGCACATTGCACTTTCAAAATATTAATGATACATCTATAGTTAATGCGTTTGGTCGCGGGGAAAGTCGGTCTCGGTGCGCTCTAGCGCGCGGCGGTTTTTGGTTATGTTCAGTGTTCTCTTTCATCAAAAGACAGTAACACACTGAAGATTACTCTGTTGATTCAGATCTCAATCCGTTACGTCTCCTCGTAGCTAGCTAGCGTTTTCAACAGCATTCCCACTGTTGAACAACTATGCACACACTACTGCAAGAAAGCGTCTGCTAGATTCCTTAAATGAGAACGAGTAAGTTGCCCCCGCGACCCGCCAATGGATAAGAGGATGAAGATGAACGTGTAAGTACAGACCAATTGTTGAATATTATTATGATTGAATTATTACTTGTCATTAAAATATCATGCAATACAAAGGCATTATTATGTCCTGTTTCTAAAAATGTACATCTGATACACTTTTCAGGTAAACCTAAAATGTGGCTCTATTATTCCATCCGTGTCATACAATGTGTCATCTTGCTCTTCACTGCTAAAAACTGTTAGAGCACACTGTTTCAGCACACTGTTTCAGCACACTGTTTCAGCACACTGTTTCAGCACACTGTTTCAGCACACTGTTTCAGCACACTGTTTCAGCACACTGTTTCAGCACATTGTTTCAGCAGAAGTCTACCTAAGTGTCTTTTCAGCTGTGAAGCACCAATGCCCCTCCAAATAACTGTTACAAGGACCCTTATCTCTGCCTTCTTGCTCTCCTCTCAGCCCATCCCCTCTTATCTCTGGTTTGAGGGGCAAAACGAAGGCATTTCTCAGAGGTTATGACATTGCATTGCCCACGTGGTACAAATGTTTTGAAAACAGACAGAGAGGTGTTTTTGTGGTTGAAAAAGGCCTTCCTGTATGCGACGTAGCACAGCATTAAACGTACAGTAGCTTCTTACTTCACAGCCCAGCATTGCTTCTAGTCCACCTGCTGCAGTTATAGAAAAGCAAGGCTTTCTTAGTTCACAAATCAGTCATATGTGTTCCTCTCACTTACAAATGTTTATAACTGTGGGAAAGTTTTGTGACGTACAGTCTTGGATAAGTTTTGCAAAGAGAATGGCGAAATTGCAAGCATGCTCTTTCACCAGTTACAGATGTCTGAATGTTTATTTGCCCTGCTTGCCCTGCTTCATTGCAACAACTTCCAGAGGACTCGGGACACTCAATGTCAACGTATGTGTTGTCAAAGGCACACCCAACGCTGTGCTTGTTCATATCACGCTGCTCGCTCAACCAGGAAGTATTCAAGTCTAGTCTACTACCTCAATAGATTTCTCTTGTCCATTTTTGGCATAATATGTTCACAATTTCACTCTTTGCATTATGTAAAAAAATGTGCAGCAGTTGTGATGAATCTTGATCTTAAGATCCGGTTTAATCTCAATCTATCTTCAGCTCTCTCAGTGGTACTGAGTGAAAGGGATTATACCACTGCTAATTAAATTTAAACCAAGACCTCCCTTTAGATTGCATTGGTATCAGGGTAAACTTTATCCCCAAACATGTATTTCACTACAGTTAGTAAGGATGTTTAGAAGAACAGCAGGCATTTCCTAATGACAGTTAAGTGGCAAGTCCTTTACATTGTCTCCCCTAGCAGAAAACTGCCATTCACCCCACTCCCCCTCAGCCGGCTCTCAACACGGGTCCCCATTACCGGTGAGAACGGGTCTGTGGGATGGCTCGTGAAGTGAACTCTAAATGGTCATTGAAAGCCCAAGGTGTTTCTCTGAGTCTCACCAACAGACACACGTCAGCCCCGCCCACCAACTCACTCCATCCACGACCTGTTTCTCACTAGTGCGCAGCACTCAGCCCGACTACTCTGCAGGTTGTGGCCAGTGGGATGCCATAAAAAATCGAATACTCAAATAGGCACTCCCACTGATGTCGCGATGCCCTGAATATATAGAGCGGTAGCCGGGTGATTATATTTCTGTGGCATATAGTGCGGTGCTTTATGACAAGCCCTCTTGTGAAGACGTTCCCAGAAGTCGGAATGCGCTGCAGAAATGTGCTCCCGTTATGAGATCGATATGAAGGTGTGGTCAGGTGGATGCACACTGCATAATGACACTACTGTGTAAACCTTTTAATCCCTTTTACTTCCGATTTAAGGACAGAAGGGGTTTATCATGCAGAACCCGGACTATAAAAATGTTACGGACTACAGCTTTTAAGTGGGATGATAACGGCCTCCTTGTACTGAACAATACTTAACAGAAATGGAGGTTTAAGAAGTGTATAACTCTTTCAGTGCTAATCCACTTCAAAAACAATCTGCACCAGCAACCCTTTCAATGGAAAGAATAAATACAAATGAAAGGAAACCCAAAAAATGACACCTTGTAGGTCCACACTTTCCCAAACCCAGTATGAAAACATAATCTCCTCTGGGGAAGCCATCTCAAAACCCTTTGTGTTCTTCAGACGTGTCTCGTTATCTAGAATGATGCTGATTTCAAGGACTCACTCAGCCATGGCTGGACCCAAGTCTTTTAACAGTAATCTGGTGGAGTGCTATTAAACATGACTGGAACGCATTGAAGATTAGAACGTCCTGTCCGTTGCTGTGATGGGAGGACCTTCGGTATGGTAAAGCTGGAAAAACTCCCCAAAAACGTGTTAACATGGGATGGAGATGGTCAGAGACCGAGAGGTGGATAACAGTTCCTCACGGATCAAACTAAATGTACTTATTGTGGGATGACATTTTACAGTATGTAGAACAACATGAATACATTAAAATGTAACAGGAATTTCCAGTCATGTCCTTGTTGCAGTTGATAGCTTGTGAGATGGCTATAAGGAATGTCATGAAACTATTTGAATAAGCTGGTCAAGTTCATGACTGAACACCTGTGGAAGACCAAAAAAAGCTGCAATACATAAACAGTTTTTAAATGTCACCTCCTTGTTGAGCAGAAAGGTATGTCCAGTCAAGTGCTGATTCAGCATCTGGCAACATCTATTAAATTGCTTCAGTTTGGCCTCATAACATTTTGGAAACCAATGTCGGTTTCATTCATTTTCGTAGTATTAATGTATCTTTTTGTTTCTCTTATATTTATGTTTTTTCTCCAAACACTTTCTGCTTAGTTGTAAATGGCACAGAAAATATTCTCAGGTGGCCTAAGCCTATTTATATACATGACAATATGCTCAGTGCAGTCATTTTGCATTTAGGAAAAATACAAATATTTACAAACCCAACTCTGACTGGATGACAGAATGGGCCAAACACCATCCCCTTTTGATGAATGGTGGTGTTGAGTGATTAGTGCTTTGTAGGACCAGTCTGACTCCAGCTGACACTGTCAATATCTGTTTTTATATATTAGATCAAAAGTATACACTACAGTATGTGAAATTTAATATAAAATTATAAACCAATGATTTGGTTGTTACTCACCCAGAATTTATTCACATTAATTTAATAAAATATTTTAGCATTGTAAATTATTCAGTAAAACGGATTTAATTGGTCATAATCTCATCTCTGCTCATCCGCCAGAAAGCCAGTAGTCAGACAACGGTGTCATGTAAACCTTTTGCTACCTTCATCTATTTAGCTAAGTTAGATCTACCTAGATCACAGCGTAGTGGCATGATAGTAGCTGCCTATTTCTACAGCCGAGCTTTCTGTCCAAATCAGTAGGTCAGTTCTTCATAGTAAATGAGGCATTTTGGAAAAGAGGACAGACAGTGATGCTGGCCTACTACCGCATGATTTTGCAAACAGTTTGATAAAATCGCCAAGAAAAAGAACAAATCCCTTCTTGCAGATCCAACACCTGTATGGCTAATGTGAGAGAGTACGCCAGCAAAAGAGGCTCAGAAATTGAACTTTGACCAACCGTCAAGATGATGCTACAAGACTCAAAAGAAGGGGATAACATGCAGAAAGCATGGTCTCAGTCTTACCTACCATGGCGGGAAACATACGTAATCACAGTTTATGGCCACGTTATAGTCTTTACATTCCAGGAAATCTCTGAACCTGGCAGCTCTGATCCTGAACTCTAAAATGATCCGTTATTCCCCACAATTTTGGACCCAGACCATGTGGAATGGATCCAAACTGTCTTACTCATTCTGCTATCTGGTTTTCCTGTGATCCTTAAGAATCTACCCAAATCTAATACCCGGAGCATATGTCTCTTGTGACAACATACATCTAATATCTGTAATGTCCAAAGTTGGTATCACACACCTTCAGCGACTCAGTTGCTGAATGTGCTCATGGCGTGCTACAGCTTGAGTTACTGTGTCTTGTAAAACTACAGAAAATGTTCTGACAGTTACATTCAGATATGTGACAAAATGCAGCTACTCTCCAAAGGACACTCAGAGGACAACACACCAAATGAACAATGAAAAGGCAAATTCCTTGTGACAAACCTTACGAAAACAAGACAAAAGAGACGGGTATAGTATATAATTTCACCCGATTTGAGTGGAAATTCGTATTCACATATGATCAGAGTCTCCTACAAGCTATGTATAGTATCTGGAAGTCAATATGGAATATCAGCATGTGAGAAAACTGGAGACGATAAACTGGCCGTGGTCTAACTCAGACGGTCTCTGTGGAGTCTTTTCTGATAGTGACGTGAAGGAGTTTACGTTACGGGGATGAACTCTGCTTCCTCATCTGTTCTGACAGGTCGCCTCCCAAGGGTCAACCAGAGGAAAGAACCAATCACAGTCCTCGCCGCTCCTAGCATCTTCTCCGTCCTCTGGGCCCAGAAGGCGGGTGGGTGGGGGAGTGTGATTACGTGCCATGCACTGATTTGAGTCAAAGAAATGTTACCGGGAAAGGGAGCCGAGCATGCTGAATACGTTATCTGTATTGACAGGCATGCGGCCATCCGTAATGTGCTACATGTCATGTGACCATATCACATTGCAATAAATATATATTGGACAAATGTCGAAAGATTTTTATTTCGCTCAGACCAGACAGGGCTCAGCTGACTTTATAAAAGTGACCCACAGACACCCAGATTCCCCAGTACACCATAGCGTTTTCATTATCAAGGTCTTTAGGTTTGAATGTTGGTGGGGGCACACTTTTTAACCATCATCGCCATATCCAGTGTGGCCAGATTAGGTGGTTTCCTACAAAGTTGGGCTGTTTTTAATGACAGTGTGCGAGCAGAAATAGTCTTGGGTGTGTCGATTTACAGATAGGGTTGTATAGGTTCAGGCATTTGTTTTTCTGGAGTCTGGGGGTGATTGCGCAATTTACATTCTATCAAATCTGGCAACACTGTCTATACGCCCGGCCCATCGCTAAGAGGGTAAGCAGACGCCAGATTTGCTTTTATAAGACCAGGCCCGGCTCCATGGGGTGGCAAAAGGGGGCATTTCCCCCACAGGTATGCAATTCGTACCCCCTCCATTATTTTCCCCCATATACATAGCCGATAATATTGGAGTTCAACCTAGTCTGATTCCCAGTCTATACGTTACGGTCATCATAGACCAACAAGTGTATAATGTTTTCGTCTCCGGTGGTGGAGGGCAGGGGTCGGAGGGCATGGTGCGCACAGTGATTGAACATGCGCCTTAATTCTTGGTTTTGGTGTATTCAGACGGAGGTACGATTCTTGCTTTTGAGTCCTAATTAACTTAAACATATATAGGCTATATTCTTCACCTAGCACAAGCTTACTCACTGGCTACACAGTTCGGCTGTTAAACTTTCTCTGTTATGACTAATTAAAAGACCTCACATGTGACCCTGCTCCTTCATACTGCTTCTGCTTTGAGCACTATGGCAATACTCGAAATTCTCCTTCAAGGTAGAAGGAAGAAATGGTGGATTTTAGTCTATACTATTTCAATTGCTGAGGATTATTCAAGTCATGTGACCTATTTGGCAAGCACTTCTGTAGCGTAAAGTAAATCAGTCGACACCGCTTGAAAAACGCCCTTATGAACCTTTTATGACATTATGAAATTCCCCAAGGAATTATAACAAAGCCATATTTTCCCCAGAACACCATAACATACTATTGATGAAGAAATAAAATGTTGGAGTGTTCGATAGATTGTAATTCTCATTTACGGGGTAGGAACATGCAAAAACGTTTGTGGTGTAATAAGTGCGATCCGTTTGTCTATGTATGTATTTGCTAAATCACGTTCAACAAGTCTATCGGAGTTTCAGTTAAGTTTCACCCTTTAGTCGATTTGAATATTGCTCCTCTCACAAAAACTGTACTGGACTGAGGCAGGGTTTTTATGGGAGATGAATTACTGACACTGACGTATTGATGGGTACGGCTCTGTTTAAAGACATGTTACAGAAATCTTGCGACGGCAAAGGTTTCTGCCAACTGTTTTAAAACCTGCTTTGTGCTAGATGTGTCAATGCATTTATTTTAAATCTCGATAAATTACTACCTTAAAGTAATCCAACCTTAAGGGTATGTTATTCAGTAAGGCGGGTATATTTTAGCGATATTCATCAGTAAGTGATGAAAGTAAAGTAATTTTCAGTATAAAAATCCATAATGGAGGACCATAATGCCAAGATTATTGTACTTAAAGCTCGGGTAGATGACTAGATTCTGCTAACCAACACGTTTTTTTTTAATCGAATGGCCGAAGTATAATTACAATAATGTACAAAAATGGATTCACCACAGTGGATAGATCAAAATTAAGCCCAATATAATACTGTTTAAAAATAGCACTAATTTTAGACCATAATTGCTATGAGACACTCATACAATCTCATTTTGTTGTATTTACTTGGGAAATGATTTCCTTTAATATACCTTTTTTCATGAGTTGCTAGTAATTGTAGTATCATTTATATCTGGCAATAGAATGATGACTCAGTTTGCTTTCAAATGTTACTGAAACCTACAATACCCCTTTTTATTGCAGTGACTGCTAGATTAATTTCCACTACTTTAAACTACTGTGTGAATGGTACTGTCGGAAATTACTGTTTACAATAGGACATTTAATGTGTTCTCTTTCCAAAATGGATTCTTGGGATTTAGAACTCACTCTAGAGCTTAAAGCCAAACAGAAAACAGTTAGTTTGCTTTATAGGGCAGCAACGCCAGAGCACAGTAATCTGTCTCAGTGAGAGTCTAGAAATAATCTCATGTAATTACCAATAATGGTATATTACTCTCCCTCTAACTCTGTCTCTCCCTTCTTTTCCACTCCCTCTCTTTTTCCTCTCATCCTGTCTCCTTTTCTCCTGTCTCTGTCTCTCTCGTCGGCCTCTATTCTGCTCCTCTCAGGAATTGTGTCGCTAATCTCCTTGGCCGCCCTCTCCTATGACCGATACAGCACCTTAACCGTGTACAAGAAGCGCACGCCAGACTATCGCAAGCCTCTACTGGCCGTGGGCGGCTCCTGGCTCTATTCTCTGTTCTGGACAGTCCCCCCCCTGCTGGGGTGGAGTAGTTATGGTCTGGAGGGGGCCGGGACCAGCTGCTCTGTCACTTGGACATCCCGGACCCCACAGTCCCACTCTTACATCATCTGCCTGTTCATTTTCTGTCTTGGGGTGCCTGTACTGGTCATGATCTACTGCTACGGGAGGCTGCTCTACGCTGTCAAACAGGTCTGACACGTTCTCATGGTCACCCAAATCAAATAGCCTTGAATTTCAATAAGACATATGCCATACACAGTCTCTACTGGCTACCGGCCACACACACACACTTGTGGAAAACTGTAAGAATCAACCTGGGAAGGGGCTGACCAGTAAAGTAGTAAAAGGCTTGTACGGTAACCCAAAATTCTTTCATTGAATTAAAGGGGCACTGTGAAAAAAAGGCTGAATTTAAACACCTACGGGACTCTTAGCAAACGAGACCGGAAAGGTTTTTGCCAGTCCAGGGTGGGGGTTGGTACTAGTGTTAAAAGAGAGTATGAGGGATCCAAAAATCAATGTCAACTGATAGATGGACAAGCCAGTAAGTTTGATATATACATGTGGTCCATACAAGTATTTATCCCATTTCTGACAGTGTTTCGTCTTACGGTACACTCATGTTACATTTAAAGTATGTTTTCTGACAGAGCCAGGGCAAACATTTCCCTGGTTCCACAGATCCCCTTGATGTTGGCCTTTTCATGACTTGTACGATCACAGGACATCCAACACAGAGCGTTTATATTGTACACATACCTCATCGAGTGTCGCCCTGGTGTGTCGGCGTTACCGTACATCAGTACAATAAAATACATTAAATGCGTATGTGTGTCTTTTTGTCCAACTTCACAGTTTGTGGTAATTTCCTCTCAGGTGGGGCGGATCCGTAAGACTGCCGCGCGGCGGCGGGAGTTCCACATCCTCTTCATGGTGCTCACCACGGTGGTGTGCTACCTGCTGTGCTGGATGCCGTACGGCGTGGTCGCCATGATGGCCACCTTCGGCCACCCGGGCCTGATCACCCCAATTGTGACGCTGGTGCCCTCCCTCATGGCCAAGAGCAGCACCGTCATCAATCCTCTCATCTACATACTCATGAACAAACAGGTGAGCGCAACACAGCGCTGCGTGTGTTCCACGGCAACGCTGAGCTAGACTGGCTGAACCGAGGCACGGCGGACGAGTAGACAGATAAAAGAGGACGGTCTTTGTTGCTACGGCATGAGCCAGTTAAGGGATTAACATGCGAGGAGAATTTCTGTCACTCATTATTCACTGTTAATTCAAGACTCTGTAATGTACAAGTCTTTAAAATATTCTATTGTCATTTACTAAGTATGTTGTACGTTACTATTCACCAATCATTTCTATGGGCAGACTTGAATGGTGGGACTTAATAAAACAGCTATAGGCAAGGCAAGTACTAGATCTTTATTCATATTTTCAGTTAGAAACAAGACATGAACTTCATAAAACCCGACAAATTATGTTAAGTACAAACTGATTAATTCTATAGAAAATTATGTGCAAAAACCAATGAAAAATCCAAAGGTTACAGTGAATTTTATTACAGTCTTCCAGCTACATTATATCAGCCAACATTTACACCAGTCAATTTAGTTATCTACAGATTTAGTGTTTCAAAAAGATAAATGAAATTTCTATTGCTGTATTTTTGTGCGTTCCATTCACATTGTACAGTAACAAACTGAAGCTTATGCATTGCGCTCGTTGCGAACACCTGGAAGATGTTGCACTGATAGTACTAACTTTACCTGCACACAGGCATCATTAGGCACAGTATCAAGTTTATAAACAAGGCAAAACAGTTCATAAATGTTTCTCAAATATTCAGAACTGCCTGCATTCACTGTGTTGTATTTCACAGAATGTTCTACTTAGACTGTGGCTAAAGGATCATGTGGAGGCCAAAGAGAGCAACTGTCTGGGTTACTATCTGGTCGTCAAGGAACATTCACTTTAAACAGCATATATATACACTAAACAAATGTGTCCTCTGTGTATATATATGATATATATCATACACTGAGGACACATTTGTTCAGTGCTAAAAAATAACTGACCCCCACCGCTCTTTGAATTGACCACTTAAGGTTGCCACGGTTTTCAACCACAGGAGAATAATTATTTTGATCACAATTGAACTGCTCAAATGCAAACCCACCATCACAAGTAAACTCTTCACAACTGCATCTCTTAAATGTTCTAATCACAGCGAACTAAACATGACTTGAACATGAAAATGCACTACTTTCCAATGGGCTTTTGACCTATGTACAGTATTTCAACCAGTTATAACTTTGACACGTTCTGCCAGACATTGACAGGGCTTCATTATAGAGTATAACATCTTATCTGTCTAACTGTTGCCATCCTCCCCAGCAGCAATGAGTTGCGTTTTTCTTTTCGCTATTCCAGCTCAGTGAAACAAGTCAATTGAGGGTTTGCCCCTTTAATTATTCAGAAAGACACTTTCACTGTTGTTACTACTTTTAGATGTTTAAACAGCTTGTTGAAACATTGAAAACAATGCTGGACCAGATGGTCATGGCCGCCACAGTTCGACACTATCCATTGAGACAGAGATGCTTCTCAAGGCCAAACATTGGGTGTGACACAGGAACTGAACTGAGCATGGACAGTTTCATTAGTATTACACGCCACTTTCTTTTTAATGCCCCCCCCCTGCTCGTTACAGGTCATAAGCCGGAGGTCATGGCCCAAAACAAACTGAGCCAACTTAACGTGGCCTCCACTCGCTCAGTTAGAACTGTCACTCTCAGTCTCTTGATGGCCACAGGTCGAAGGTCAGGAGTCACGGCCCACAGTCAAAAGAGCTGAAACCTGGTAGGGTGATCTTGCCTTTGGTCTTAAGGTCGCTCAGGGATCCAGTGTTCATCCTCTGGACTAGTAGCTTCTCATACAGCAGGGGGTGGTAGGCTCCCAGAGTGCAGGCGGCGTCATAATAGCGCTCGTGATAGTGACACAGGTCGGTCTGGCGCAACGAGGGGATGTACTCATAGACATGAAGCTCCTCACACAGCGACATCATCAGGAGGATGCCTGCAATTGGAAGGGCAAACATGAATGAACTAAAACCTCTACTGGAATGTATGCATCAAAACACGATAGATTCAATTTTCTGGCACTGGTGCTTCTCTCTAAACTGTAAAAAAATATATATATATATTTGATGAAAAAGTGATTAAAAAAAATATATAATGAGGCACAAGTTTATTTAGCCAAACATGGTTACGTGGGTACTGCATTGAGGATATACAGACACATTTTGGGAATTTAGTTGCATTTTGTTTTTTAAGAAATTTAACTCAAAAAACAAAATGTTTGAGTATTTTATTGTTTTTCAAATAAATAAAACTTCTATGTGAAAGGTTAAAAGGTAATGTTGTTGGTATAAATGAAGTTTCCAAAGAAAATCCATCAGAATAAATGGGGTCCTCTCTAAAAAAAAAGGTTTGCACAAATGTATGTCCACCACAAAACAAGCACATTCTTTCTTTTCCCCTGCAGTTCTACAGGTGTTTCCTCATCTTGTTCAACTGTAAGGGGTCCAGCACAGAGAACTGTGTTTCCTCCATGCCCTCCAAAACCACTGTCATCCAACTTAACCGACGGGTCCAAAGCAAGAACGTAGCCACCACACCCCAGCTCTCCGTCGCCACCAACCTCCATAACCACAGTCACCGTCCCCACACGGATGGCAGTACCAACAACCTCCAAGCCTGTGACCAGACCCACCCAGAACCCAACAAAGAGACCACCTCCTGTGAACAGCCGTGCACACCCCTGACTAACCCCCAAAGCTCTCCTCAACCCAACCCCGCTTTCCACCACGTGATAGATGCTGTCCAGTGAGCCACGGCGTCACCGGACGTCATCCCCCGAAACAGGATATGATGTCATTCCAGACATTTGTAATGTGGTGTCACCCAGTGTTCCACTGTGGCATTAAGCTCCGCCTTGATACTCCACCCAGGAAATTGTTACGTGGTGTCGTCCCACATCTGTCCATGGGCCAAGGGGCCTGTGGTGTCACCCAAGAAGTTCCATAGTGATGTGGCGTCATGAGGGCCACCTCACCAGCAGGCTCTACACCGCAGTGTCACGTCACCCGAGAACTCATTCACGCTCATGCAGGTGGTCTCCTCCACAGCGTCTCCCAGATAACTAGCAGTATGTTCCACAGTGACCTGTTCCGTGTCGGCCCCTGAAACCTCCCTGTGATCTATTATCCATCATTACTCGGTTACATAGTAATGGTGTCAATATCTTCCTGTCTTTGTTAGTGATACATTAAAAGCTAATAAACCCAGTATTTTTCCTCCACAGCAGTCTTTTATGTGTTCCATAATTTGACCCCAGTGTAGTACAGTGTGCAGCCTGTGGCGCCGTGACTCCGGCAGCCTGTGGCGCCGTGTCTCCGGCAGCCTGTGGCGCCGTGACTCCGGCAGCCTGCGGCGCCGTGACTCCGGCAGCCTGCGGCGCCGTGACTCCGGCAGCATGAGAAGGCCAGTCCAAATAGAGCTACGCACTGCAGTCAGTTTATATATGAATTCATAGTGCCTTGTTGATTAGACTGTTTTTTTCTTCCAGTGAAATCAAATCAACAGTAATTATTAGCTTTTTTTATTCAATTGTCAATATACTATCAAATCGTTATATAAACATTAAAGAACAACATTTATACACAGTATAAGCGTGCTACATATTTTCAATATCCTTTCGATTTCATGGGGCAGCAGAAAACCTTGTCTTAAACCCAATGGAAATGTTGCTGGTTTGAATCCCTGAGCTGACAAAGTGCCAAATCTGTGGTCAATAAGGCACTTGATCTTAAACGCTGCAGTAAGTAACTTCACAAGACTGCGAGAAGGGAAATCAATCAATAAGGCACAAGGGATTGTAGAATATAGCTAATATATCACGGTTATCAGCCAATCAGGATTCATTATATGATTTACAAGCTTAAGAGCATGTGATGTGGTCTGGTCAAACTAGGCAGGAATAAGATTCTGTACAGATATCCGATGTACAGCAATGACTGAAAGGTGAGGAGGATAAAATGTCAGAAGCGTACGGGTTTCGCTTGCATGCCTGTATCTCTTGTTTTGTCCACTAGGGGCCGTATTCCCACTGAACAAAGACATAAGACAATATTGACTTGACTGTACTGTTGATCCAACCAATATTTGCCTGGCCAGACGAAAGCCAGAACCAGTTATACGCAGACCTTTCTGTGCCTGCAGTGTTGGCTCATCCAGTTCCTGGCTTTGTACATAGACATGCCTCTGCTGAACATTCGCTGGCAGCAGCACAACAATTGCGTTTCGTCAACAGCGTTGCTTCTCACTGCCCAATTAACTGTAAGCCAAAACTCTGAAATAAATAGCCTGCACCGTTAATTAAACGGCACTGAGTCATGGCCGTGTCTCACTGGAAGATACAGCTTGTGAGTGTCTGCTTTCTTATTACCCAGAGTACTCGTTGGGCCATTCACGAGACTACCCTCCCTTGCGTCTGTGTACGCGAGCATGCGCGGGTGTGTTTATGTCTGTGCCTGCGTGTTTGTGTTCGCCAGTAACAAGGTAGCGTGCACGGGTAAACCCTAACCCCCTCAAGCCCTCCTGCTGGGATTTCAGGAATCACCGTGGGGGTCTGTGCCAAACACCTCCCTCGACAGAACACCTCCCAACGTGAGGTTTACATTAGCAGCAGAGCCACAGTTCTCTACGGGTTCTCCGTGCTTTCGGTCTGCGCCAGTCCTACCAAACAGGCTTCGATTGGCAGGGCTGTAGAAACAGGACTCAGATGTTCATATGTAACAGCAAACCACCAGTCTAAAGTGAAACAGGTTCATTTGCTTTGACGACGTTCAGTGAATATTTTTCACTGAATTCTTTTACCCCTAATATTGCCAAGGCTCCTGTTTAGGGGGTGCACGTTAAGCTGCCCTTCTCGTACAAGCCGAGGCTCGAGCCAGCCTTCCATTCACCTGATGTCACAAAAGAAAGCGCGGTTGCCAACATTTGCACGATCAACCAGGCTTGTGTTACGTTTTCCCTCTCAAACAGACCCCACCGGAGACAGCGGACAGAAAGGCCGATAGGTGGACGGGTGGGTGACCCGGTGTTGTCTGGAGTGCTCATTCACCGATGAACCCCGAGGAGGGGGGGTTGGGCTGGATCTTCTCCAGGGAGTTCGCCTGGATCACGTCCCACAGCTGCCAGATGAACTTGGGGTGGAGGATGTAGAAGGGCTGGCTAGGGTGGAGACGCCGCCGCTCTTTGTACGGGGTGAAGAGGTCATAGTCTGGATGCCTGTACCACTGGAGAGGAGAGAGGTTCTGTCAGCACCAGGCATCTTGGACAACATTAAACCGAACCTGCTACTTCGGTCAGCACAATCACGACAACATCTCCCCTGGGGCGAACTCAGTGCAGCCGGCTGTCACTGCACAACAACTGTATCGACATGCTACCAACGATTCTACCTGCAGCCACATTCCTCAGATCTCTCAAATTAGGGCAGCGGTTGTCTTTGACTGCGGAAACTAAAGTAAGTTTTACCGCTGTAGCTGCCGTGCGAATATTACCGAGGTTGCCTGGGTCCTTCGGAACCATGCTGACTGACTCACGGCAGAACAGGAGTCACACACCCTGACTGGACTCGCAACACCTTGAGCTACAAAGCCTCCGGAACAGTATGTGTCCCGTTCACAGACCACTGCTCACCAGAGTCAGAATTTAATTGCAAACGGTCATGCGTGGATATTTCCTGTGAAAACAGGGAGACCTTCTTTGAAGGGCAAGATTTGTTAAGCTGCTGGACATTTCCCCCGTTCCCACAGCAAGTCAAATATAGGTACTGATTCATCTGCACAACAGATAACCCCCAATAAACCCTTTATTCTATATTAGAAGGCTTCCAAAATGGCACCATATTCCCTAATAGACTATTTTGGAGCATGGTCCATATAGATGTAAATGGGGACAATGCTTTCCATTTGTTGATGGGTTCTTGAGCAGGCCCTTAGATCATTATCGCCATACGTTGCTTTGAAGAACGTCTGCTATTGAACTACAAAGTGGTTTCAGAAACATACAAAGAGCCTGACAAAGCCGATCTGCTCCATAAATGGGGTGACACTGACAGTTTAGTGAGCTAGACGTCATCCTTTGATTTGTCACTCAGGCTGTTAGGTGCCATACACCGTGTTGTTAAAGTCTTTGGTTCTTCGAACAGTCACATGAAGGGAAATTGAGTAAACCTGAACCATTTAAGCATTAAATGACATTACAGTGACTTGCTTAAAATCCATTCTGGGTCTGAAGCCAATTTCTCGGTAAGTCACTATGAATGTGTTCAACCGTCCATATTATGTTCTGGCTATACAAAGCAAAACCTGCCCACCCACACACGGTTCTGACAGTGTGAGGAGGCAGACAGACTCACCCTGGATAGGTCTACAGAGTAGGGTGCTGGGTCCCAGGCCACCAGAGTGATGCCCTGATACAAAGAGCTGGTGTTGAAGTGATACCCGGGCAGCGCTGGGATCTGTACACAGACACACGAACCAACACACAGGGTTACATTCACTAAGTCAACAGGTTTATAGTACCTGATTTATTTTACTCAAAGCTCTCTGTACATTCTGTAAGTTCCGTGTGTATCTGAGAACGTTGTGCATCCCTGGGAATGATCGGAATTAGTGTCAACCCAACACCCCGTTACGTCGGCATGAGGCGAACGGACACCTCGTCCGCCCGGTGATAAGTGGGTGTCGGCGTGGTCCTGCGATGGTGGGTGAATCTCGCTACATCTAGACGCAGGTCTCTGTTCAATGGCTGCATTAACACAGTCAAACCAATTCGGACACCTCTTTCCCCAGTCAGACTCACTCCATGATCAATGTGTCTCTGTACAAACAACCCTTCATCAATAACCCTTTCATTTCTCGACCGCGTTTAATTGATTTACGTTTTTTTGTTTGTAAGGAAAGCTAAAAAAGTAGGGCTAGTAAAAAAACAATATCTTCATCACCTAGCAAACTCTTCGTCAGTGGGTCGGCACCATTCAAAGCTCGGTTTGGCTGGACAGTGTAAAATGTTCAGATGGGCATCTGTTAAAGGGGATTGAGGAGAGCTCCTTCAAAGCACCAGTCGCGTAATTAAGACAGACTTTCTTAATCCTGATCCCAGTAATCCACATACCAAGCACCACCTCACATGATGCAGGTAATCAGCCTCTCATTCACAGTGAACTCATCTGAAGTCCCAGCTTGCAGTCCGTACAAACGATGCCGATGTGCTGCTGGTTTTCAGACTTTCATTTCACTTGACTTCTGATTGTGTATTCAGCCCAGCTGTCCACTTGTAGGTAAGATGAAACAGCCTGAGGGGTGGAGGCGGTGGGGGGGGCTGGAGACTTATCAGTCGGGTTGAGTGGGTGAGGATTAGCTACACCCTCCCTTGTTTCATCACTTCAGGGAGTCTTCGATGGAAAACAACACATTGGAAAAAGGAGTACATCATTTAGACCAATACAAAATGGATTTATTCATAGAAAGGCAACTCACCGTTGTTTCATTTTGTTACAAGGCACATTGACTGGAAACACCTTCTTGTATGCAGCCATAACTTGCATTTGGGGTCATCAGCCTTCCTTAGGAAAAGAACAACAGCTTCCCACTTCCTGACTCCGGGATTCGATCTAGCAACCTTTTAGGTTACTGGTCAAATTCTCTAAAGACTAGGCGACCTGCCGATCCAACACGTACAGCTGCGGCAAGGCTACTCTGAACCAATTCCTCAGTCTATCAGAAGGTCCGGTTGTGTAACGGGGGAGAGGGGTGGGAGAGAGGTGGAAGAGCTAACCTGAGAGTTGATGATGCGAATGGTGGTCTTGTTGCCCACATCATTCTCATATCCCTCTGTGGGAGCAGCGTTGAAGCGAAGAACAGCCTCATGGGAATCTGAGAAGAGGGACCAGAAATATGAAGCATCCCGCAGCATAAGACCATATCGCCAATCATCTGTAAATGTGTCAGTGAATGATGTGGAAAAAAACACCATCTAATGCTGACCAGGTTGTGGTAAATTCTTTATATCCTACCTACCTAAATCCCAAATAAATGTATTGCCTTTACCCTCTGCCCTTAACACTCCCCTACCAGGTTCATGTGTACGTCTGACATTTAGAAACACCGGAAGTGTCCCAAAGCAGAGCAAGTGGGAATCACTGTTCGATTCACTACTGAAATACCACCACTGGGAGGCAGCAGACCTCTTTCCTTGGAGATTTTACGTGGTAAAGGCCTGCATTACTGTCAGGACTCTTCATCCTTGTCAGGAAACGCATGCTATTCATCACATCAAAGTTACAGATCAACGGGGAATGAGAAGTTAATCTGATACTATCAAAATAAAAGGCTACTGAAGGAATACAAAGTGGTGTTGTCGATAGAGCCAGATGAGTCGGGTCATGTTCCCACAGACTGATATGGACAGGTCCTCTACCAGAATGTGCAAGGAACTTTACAGCTGAGGTTTAATTAAAACTACCGAAGCATAGCACTGTCGTTATTTACATTGGGGCAAAAGGTGTTATATAAATACCGTAGATCAGATCTTCCCAAAACTGTCCTGGTTATTGTTTTTGCCAAAGTACTGCAAAACATTATTGAGTAGCCGTTGGAAGTAGGGGTGTAGGGGGTGTGCCTGCCCCCCCCAGGGATCGTCTCCGCGCCCCTCGTCTGACTAGCCTGTGATCATGACATTTAGCTGTTCAGCTGCCCCCCCTGTAGTCGCCATGCGTCGCCACAGCGGATGAGCATGCGCTTTCCGTCCACCAGGCGCGTGTTACTGTGGACAACGGGCATGCGTCATCCATGCGGTTATTCCCAGCAGCCCCCGACCGAAGGATCTTGCCACGGCTATGCACATCTGATGCTAACGCAAAACCGTCCCACAACACTTACCAATTTCCTTCCCCAGGGAGGAGTGGAGCATGGCTCCGGCGGAGGCGACCACAGCGCACGACTTGAACTTTGACCCCCGGCCCGACAGGTGCTCGAGGGGCAGCGTGGGCACCAGCCTGTCCCAGCCGAGGCCGGAGAAGGGCTGCTCGGTCCCGTCTAGGGTCTTCAGCCTGGCCTGCTCCTTCAGATCACAGAGCACGCCCCTGCCGTCCTGAGTTCGCCCGCGCTGCCCCCTGTAGGCCACGTGGTGCTTGTTCAGGGACACCCAGTTACTCATGGACTTCTGGAGGCGTGGGATGAGCATGGCCACGGAGGCGTCGCCACTCCACAGCCGCTGGACAACCGTCTTGGACTGGGATAGGTAGGAGTTGTCCCTCCTGTGGCCGACGTCCATGCCCCGCTGATAAACCCTGTGCATGCTGCCTCTGAGCCGCTGGCGCTCCCTCTTCCTCCGTCCTTCCGCCCTTTCCTGATCCAAACCCTCCTTCCAGGCATTCACAGTGTTCCGGGTAGCCACCCCGGAGGCCGACAGGGCAGCCCCCCTCTGGGGGTCCCGTCCCGCTCCCTGGGCCTCCTCCCGGATCCCCTCCCGCATGTGGCTGGGATCCTGGTGGGTGAGCGGAGAGGAGGACGTCACGTCTGGGTCGGAGGCCCTGATGCCCCGTTGGCTCCCCTGGATGGAGGCCAGACGTCGGGTCTCCGTGTGGGCAAGCGAGGGGCGCGAGAGGGGATCCATGGCCCGAAGGTCTACAAAGCTATAGAGCAGGGCCAGAAAGATGAGCAGCCAGGCCAGCATCGCAACCAGAACAAGTTGACCCCACTGTTTCCTGGTCGGGGTCATGGTGGAGGACCTGAGAGTCATAGTAGGAGGTCCTGGGGAGGGAGGGATGATAATGTGTTATTAAAAAGCATGATGTTTCCCAAAGACCCGAAAGGAGGCATCTCCCTGCCCTTCACACTTTGCTTTCAAGCTGTAACAAAACTGAACCGTCTCGACTTTTGAGACGTATCCTGCCCTCTGGTCTCTCCTTCAGATTTGAGATGATCAGCATTATCTTGTTGCAGCAACTCCTGGTGTGCTCAGGGATTTGAACACTGGATTTGAACACTGGATTTTGACAAACACAAGCACCCTATTTTTGATGTTGCCAGATCTTTCCATCTGCTGTACCAGTAGGGAAAATGAGAACAATAATCCGACCCACATTTCCATGCAAACACCCTCCCTGGTATTCATTCTTCAATTCTGTTGAGCACTTGTCAAAGTGTTTAAGAGTTACATTTTAGTTTTAAGGATTTTAGTTTTATTTTGGAATTCTTAAACCAACTGGGTTCCCTTGAGGTCAGCACACATCCACTGCAGGACCAAGTGATTATTCAGCCTTGATTTTTACACCTGCCAGACTTAAAACTCATTAAAAAACATTAGCTGACACAGCAAATTGACTAACTGTCAGTGACTGACATAAAAAGTTTTAAAGTTACACCTGCTGAATATGACTGATTTAAATGGAAATGTGTTGATCATCAGGAACCCTTGGAGACATCCCATTTCCTTTGCACCGGCACAGAGCTGGCTGCGGAGCCCTTTCTTTACAGCTCATGAGTGCTTTGAGAATTATTCATTTATTTAATCAATGTCATGACTAAAACTAGTTTGTACCTACATTATATTTATATTCTCTGCCCTCTTTCCAAGTTGCAGTCATCTAAATCACATGCAAAACATATAAGGATAAATGATAAATGTAAGCAGGATTAGGTAACAATGTCCTGTCAATATCTGATACTAAAAAAAATCTGTTGTGAAAATGTTTCCCTGTGTATGTTAGTCATGCCAACAGTCATCGAATGCATGCACAAACCGGTTCATTGTGGTGTTGCTCAAAAAAGGCTGGCAACGAATACTGTGGCAATTTGATGGGTTGGTAGAATCTTGTCTACAGATCATGCACAAACCAGTTTCCAAAAAAGTTGGGACACTGCGTGAAATAAAACCAGAATGCAATGATGTTGTATCATTCAAAACCTATATTCAATAGAAAATAGTTTCCAAATTGTATATGTTGTATTTGCACTGAGGCATTATTCGTAGCTTGAAAATTATATGGCCACTGAAGTTAAGGCAAGCAACACGTTTCAAAAAAGTTGACCTGAGGCAACAAGACTGGAAATGTTGCGTAATGCTAAAAAACGAAACATGGTGGAATATCACACAACTTATTAGATCAATTGGCGAAAGATCAGTAACATGATTGTGTATTAAACGATCATTCCAGAGAGGATGGACCTGTCAGAAGTGAATATGGGGAGGGGTTCACCACTGAGAAAGCCTACGTGAGCAAATAGTGCAAAGATTTAAGAATGTTTCTCAACGTAAAATTGCAAAGAGTTTGTGGATCTCATCATCTACGGTACATAATATCATTAAAAGATTCAGAGAATCCGTAGAAATTGCTGTATGCAAGGGTCAAGGCCGAAACCAATAGTGGGTGGCCTTGATCTTCAGGGCCTCAGGCAGCACTGCATGAAAGACAGACAATTCTGTAGTGGAAATCACTGTATGGGTCATGAACGCTTCTGAAAACCATTGCCTGTGAACACAGTACATTGCTGCATCCACAAATGCAAGTTAAAACTCTACCTTGCAATTAAGAAACCATATATTAACAAGATCCATACTAAGCAAGAATTTGAAAGCATTTCACTTTCAGAACTACAGTAGTTGGTCCCCTCAGTTCCCAAACGCTTAGAGTTTTTTGAAACGTGTAGCTGGCATCAAATTCAACATTTATTTTTCCAAAAAAACAATACAATTCATCTGTTTCAACATTTGATATGTTGTCTTTGTACTATTTTCAATTACATATTGGGATAAATGATTTACACATGTGCATTCCCTTTTCTTTAGCATTTTACGCAGCGTTTTGGAAACAGGGTTGTCAGAAGATCGGAGGGTTAGTACTGGGAGACGGAGCAACTTGGATTAACTACGTAAACTGAAAGGGAAGCTTTCGCAGCCAAATTTGTATTTAAAATGGCCAATCAGTGTGGAGGGCACATGCAGCAAGACCACCTCTATGTTAAGTAAAGAAACCCTTATTACTAACGCAAATTCCGTCTATGTGAAGACTGAAATAAAGACGAATCTTGACAGACCTTGATTTAGAAAGGCACACGAGTCTACATAAAAATCTCTATAAGTGCACAGTGAATGTCAGCAATAACCAAGCCATGGAATCCTGCAAACTGTTCATAGTGCTGCGAGAGAAAATGGAGGCATCTGGGGAATAAATAAATAGCTAAAGCACTGAAAATACTCGAGAACACAGGGGTTCCATCATTGTGAAATGGAAAAGGTTTGAAACAACCAAGACCCTCCTCAGAGCTGACGGTCCTGCCAAACCTAGGAATGGGAAAAGAAGAGCCTTGGTCAAGCCTAATATTAAGCATGGTGGCAACAGCTAGGGCTGGGTATTAGCAAGTACCTTGCGATTCGACAAACAGCTCCCAAAAATATTATTAGACCTCTACAGTAAATTAAAAGACGGCTGTTGACAGCATAACATGTGAATGAACATCGATCGATTCAAGAGATCAGAATATCGATACAATTTAGTGAAAAACAAATGCGATTTTACATGAAATCGTATTGGCACAGCGCTAGTGGAAGCACCATGCGATGAGGCTAATTCTTTTCAGCGCGGACAGGATCTAGTCGGGACTGAGGGGAACAAAAATGTCTGGGAAAAGCCAAGTTGACCACCAAATGCTGTTGTAGCCTTGACTGCGCCACTGCCTGACATGTAGCTGGAAGCTCCGGATGATGCATGTCGTTGCTGTAGTCAGATAGAACAGCGGATTCCCCTTCAAAGGCAGAGTTCAATACAGAACTGGGCCAGGCAGGTAAACACCAAGCCAAAGCCTTTCTCTGTCAGGGCTTTGCCCCAACAAAACACACCTTCAAAGGGTCTTCCATCTCCTTCAGTGAGCTGGTGCAGTGGAAGGCTAAACAGAAATATTAATCTCGATCAGCATTGAGACTTCGAAGTCTGCCTGCCGAGACTGTCAATGGGGCCCAGAAAGGAAAAACACTGCTGGAAGAAGAAGGGGGCAGTGAAAGAGAAAATAGGAAAGACAAATTGATATTCTGCTGGCGGTATTAGATGGAGAGAGACAGAGGGAGATCTTTGTTCGATTCAATTGTGCTCGAGCTAGGCTCTAAAGCAGGATTTAAGTAGAATTAAGAGTGGCATGGGAAAAATCTAGCTTGTGAAGCCTTGTTTTTAGCCAACAACACTGTGAATGAACTCTGCACTGGCATCTCTACTGACACTGAGTACATTTCCACCACAACAAAGCCTCGTGGACAGCCGGGAAAGCTGACTGGCCAAAACGGATCCACAACGACATCCCGCCCACACTAAGGACACTCGGGTCGGAGGAGCCAAATCAGAGACAATCTTTCCCCAGGATGAATGTGATTGGCCTTCAGCTATCTCTCCAAGCAGCAACAAACAAATCCCTACACTCTCAGTGGGGGTGACATGGGTGGAAACAAGCATGATTTAGCTGCCTGTGCGTCGTATTGTCACAGCGCCCTGAAACAAAGAGATGCCAAATTCAGTACATAATCAACACATGCGCACACTCCCTCCCCAGGGGGTTTGTGATATGGCCACATCGTGTCATCTGTAAGCACAACCTTTAGCCATGGTATATTGCCAATACCACAACCTGTCATGTTTAAATATTTGGTATACACACTGTGTACCTACAGTACACACTTCGGGAGTTAAAGTCTTGGCGGCTAGGGACCTCAGACTGGATTCATTCTGTCATTCCGCCTAGCGTTTTCTCACTGGTGCAGATTTTTGCACATCTTTGTCTTCAAAATTAGCATAGCGACACATCAGCTGATGTCGGATCGCTCCTATTACAATATCAGATTTTACCCCCGCAATTTACCTGGCTGCATACTTTTGGCAGTATCGCATGCATGATCATGTGATGTGAGTTACCCGAGGGTAGCCAAAACTAATGCCAACATATTGTATGTACATTGCTGTGCATAGTTCCCCAATAAATGGTTTACCTAACACTTCAGTTGGCTGGGACTCACTGACCTCGAGAAGGCAGTCATGCAGAAACAACCTAACCTAGAAAATCCTTTCTGGGGTTAATTGTGATGGCTTTTCTTAATGTGTGTACTTCAGAGCTCAGCCGCGAGAGAGACAAGGGTCGCGGATTAGCTTGTATAAATAACGGAAATTGGCTTGCGGTTCCAGGCTTATAAACCATCAGAGACAAAGCAGGTATTATATCCTGTGGAAGATAGGCAACAGATAGGCATCTTCAGCTCTGGTCTGGTTGGGATCTGAACTGACCGCTGGCCCTCTTCACACAGCAGCTGGTCTAACAATGGACCAAAGCCACTGTTTGGCACACGGCCCCTGGTCTCCCTCGCAGTGCGCATGCGTGTGGTCTCCGTCCATCTCCCTCAAACAAAAAAAACAAACAAAAAAACTAGCAAGCAAGAGATGATTTCGGAAAGTTTGGGTCAAATTGGGCAGCCATAAAATTAGTTCATTCATGTGGCAACAAGCTTACAGGGGTTGGATGTCTTCTGTTCAGGACTGCAAAGAACATTTACATTTTTTTTTGCTTTACTGAACTGAAAAGTGGTGGTAGAGGATCTAGAGTTTGCTGAAAGGGGATTCAAACCCATGCTGCATTAGTACCTGTGCGTAGACTGCTGGACCACACTAGGCCAAATGTACAGTACATTGACATCTATCGTCAGCATGAAAACAGCAGGCTTCCGTGTTTGTTTTTAAAGCTTTAGACAAAAGCAGGAATCAGCAGTTTAAACAAAAACAAAGCATCCTCCCTGTTTCCATAAAATGCTGATACAGGAGAAAAGAAAGCACTCTCCCAACTCATAGAAACAATCTGACCATCAAGGATATTCAAGTTACAGTTTGAACCATGTCATAACCCAGTAGAACCATTTTGGGCTCTGATTGAAGGCTCATGCTCTTTCATACACTATATTTATCAGTAAACAACAGACACAAACCGTTAAGTTAAAATGTTTGAACCAACAATAAAAATGTGTGTACAAATTAAGTCACATAACATGGGCCGCTAATGATGAAGTCCAACTCCGTGACCTTGTCTTGATGCTATCCCATTCAAAGAGTCTGCCTCAGGTCTCGACTTTTCATAGCTACAGAATTGCTTTCTCGTGTGGGGACTAGTTTTACCTGGTATGAGCTTTTATCGAGGAGCTTGGTGTCTAGTTCGTGTGTGATAAGGAACAGCAGGACATCAGCCTTTCCACGAGGCTGTCTTTAGGTAGAAAAACACAGCTTAGCAATTGGTCATGAATCTTGTTTTGGGGTCAACCTTTGTAGAATTCTACACAAAATGGAAATTCTTGTTTTTAGGGGAAAAGGTATAAGATAGTCAGTGGTCCAGCTTTTTAAAGGCAATGTGCCCCCTTCAGATTTACTGATTGGTCGAACACTGCAGAAGAAAACCTTTTCGGGAACAGTTATTTTTTCTCATTAAGCATTTATGTGAGAAATGCACTTTAGGCACAATGATCTAAAATTAATCGATTGCTTACCTCAATGTTGAGGACTGAATTGACATTTTAAATGGGGAAGATGCTGGGAGAAAATGTTTCCCAGGGCAAGTGGTTGATGTTGTGCGACATAAGCTCCACCCTCAGCAATTACAATTATCATTTCTACATTCTGGGCAAGGCTGCCATGAAACAACCTGCAGCCCAGCCCAAAACATTTCTAAACCCATTTCTAAAGGCATGTTTGCGAATGTGGGGAGGTTTCTGGACCGTGCAGATCCCTCAGAGTGGACTGCTTGTGTCTCTGGCTGTCTGTATGGCTTTAGCGCATTTGTGCAGCTACTGTCACAAGTACATAATTTCAGTTCTGAAGTAGAATATCGTGTTTGACAGGTAATGGTTGTTGGGCCCTGAGGTAAAACACAGCAGGTTATACTTTCCATTTGTAGACTAGTGCGTGTCAGCTAATATCTTTGAGTGTTTGCACAATGTTATGTCCTCTATCTGGGCTTTAAATTGGAATAATAAAAGGAAATTAAACAAAGAAAAACATTGTTGCCCTGCGTTTCTGTAGTGTAATAAATAATAAATATTAATTACAATCAAAATTTCAGTAGGCAATACATTACATCTATTTAATTGTTTTCACATCTCTTGCGAGGTTTCGTGCGGGTATCCTGCTCAATGAATCACTGGAGAAAAACGGTTCCTTTCTTGATAGCTTTTAAAGTAAAATAATAATCCAATATCACTTCCATAGTATTCTTGCTGTTTACGTTCAGAAGATGCAACTGACTGCAACTGACCCCAACATCCGAACCAGGCAGCCTCCAGGACCAGTCCACTACATGTGAGAACGAACAGCATATTTTGTGGTATTTGGAGCCAACTGCCAGAAGATGAATATCAGACAGGGGCGCTATTGCACTCCAGAAGGGCTCTAATTTATTGCACTGATCCCCTCTAAACAATGTTTTTTTATTGTGATGAGAAAAATAGATAAAACCAGACCCCTGAGTAAGGGGTTGATGAGACAGCAAATCTGCGGGATGAATGAAAACCGTGTTGTGCAGGTGATGGTGGTTTAGACACACACAGACACCTGCCATTTGTCTCAGAGTGGACCCCCCAAGGGAGGGACAACTCGTTCCCGACACCAGATGTTCACAGGTGTCCAGTGGAGAAATCGGGACCATGAGCGGTGGATGAGCTATAGACAGGTGTCTGGGGCCAGTGTCTAGTCTACGGTCAGGTTGCACATGAAGCACCTGACCTGGAGAGTCTGGCCACTGGGACTGGTACAGAATGCTGTTGGAGGAAGCCTGGAGAAGGGCTATGGGGAGTGGGAACTGTCATTTTCTGCCTTCCTACCAACTGGCGGGCACTCTGGCCACACAGCACTCTCCATCCTCCTCAGACCAGATTATTTCACAACGGTAAAATGGTGAAGTGTCATGGAACCAGAAGCAGTTAGGATGTATGTAACTCCAATCTGCACATAGGACTACATTGGTTTTGTATTATTTAAGATGTCAGAAACATTTGCTCAAGATTGGTACACAACGTCTATAGGAATTGTGTGCGGTAACCTATTATGTGAATCTGGACAAACTGACTTCTGAAAAATAACGCTGATTAAAACTAAGCCTTCACGCATGGCCGCTCGTGTTGACTCAACAACCATCATTAGGTTTACAATAGAATCAATTGCAACTGTATAAATAATGACTGTTGTTACAAGACATTGAAATATTCCAATATTACAAATCAAAAAACAATATTTGATCCGAAAGCACATGAAAAATGCACACAAACGATAACAATTTATGCAGGCAACTTCGTAATTAAGGCAATAGACATATCTTTCATAATGAAAGTCACTGTACGCTTTTTACCATTCTCGGTGTATGCTTTTCCTTGGCACAGGTTCAAACACATTGTAATGTTCGTAATTAGCGTACCTCTCATTGTAGTGATTTAAACTACCATAACCCATACACATCGATGACTGCAAAATAAGACAGATAAAAATACGATTAAATGCCTCACCTGCGCTATTCAAACGCAATTCATAACGACGAACATCTACATCTCTTCAGGTTTAGATTCGACATGCAAAGACAACGGAATGCACGCTGCTTCATCAAAGAGGCAAGTTGCAAGCGAACGGTATCTACTCCTAAAATACTCTGAAGTAGTGAGAGTCAATACTGATCATCTTTGCTATTTAGTATGTGCAGGTCTTTCCCTCTTTTTCTCAGTAAGAGAGTATGGTAGGCGGGGCTTTAACACGTGTCTGTAGTTTACTAGCGTTGAGAAAACAAAGCGTTAGAAACTAAGAGGATATTTTACAAATTATGCGTAGACAATGGGTATTTACAACATAGTGTTGCGGCTATACTTGGGGTTTTTATAAAACTATGCCTACTAAATGTACTGTAGGTCAATACTTAACAACTGCATAACTCAAGAGGACGTACATGCGTTTCTGTGACTGACAAACTATTTGATAATGTAAATGTAATCTGTGCCTGAGAAACTATGGGATAATGCAAATGTACGGTAATCTCAGCAACCCAACAGTAGTTAGAGGGTAGGTAAGTCTTTGTGTACTGTACAAGATTGTGTCAAATGCCAGGACTTAATATCAAGAATACTGTATTAAGACCACATTGCGCTGCAATAACCTCCAATCTTCACAGAGTTGTCAGAGACTAATTTCTCATTTCAGAAGTCAAACGTTTTTAGTACTTCAGGTACATTTTTGGCTAAAATTATGTTTGGTTAGACTGTTGTGACATAGACTGATGTTGTTTTATTCCATAGTATAGCTATCTGCTGATAAGCAACTACTTTCCAAGGTTAAGGTTTGAAATTAAGCATAAGGGTTAAGATTAGGGTTAGTAGATAGTTATTGTAATGTTATTGATAGTCTGTAGATGGACAGAGGAATATACATTCTCCAAATAAATTATCACATTTTCTGAAATGTGTCAGTAAACATCACGAATGCAACGATTTATGTCAAATTGTTTAATGTGTTGCATGTATAGCCTAGGTTTCCCGAAAATGAAAATAGTCAAACATTCCAAAATGAGAATAAACCTGACTCCCGTGTAGGCTGGTTAATTACATTCCCATGTGGCTATCTGCAGGTGAACACTCCATTCGCCTATGTGTACAGTATAATAGTGTTTGCTAAATGACTAATATATGAAATGGTCCTTTAATGCTTGCCACCACACACATTTTCGTTTAAAAGTGTGCTTTTGTAATTTCTTCTGTACTTTTACTTTGAGGTGAGAAAAATATTTCAGGATATTGTCAAAATACGCCCCCCTACTGCTGGAAGTTCAAAGGCGGTTACAATCCTCCCAAAATAGCCCTTTATCAACTGTTTGACAGCTGGGCAGGTACTCTATGTAAAAACAGTTCTAACAGAAAGACTGTCAATCACTCTCTAACTCAAATCCAGTCCTGCCCTCCCAGCCATGTGTCATGGGTTTATAAAGGACAGAGCGGGCTAGTGTTTTTGGGGCCTGTGGTAGAAGGTTAGATCTTTTCTTAACTTGCATTTAAATGTGCAGAAATGTATTGGTTCAGTATGGTACAGAAACGTGTTGGTTAAGTATGGTACAGAAATGTATTGGTTAAGTATGGTACAGAAATGTATTAGTTAAATATAGTACAGAAACATGTTGGTTAAATATGGTACAGAAACGTATTGGTTAAGTATGGTACAGACATGTGTTGGTTAAGTATGGTACAGAAATGTATGGGTGTGGATGAAGTAGCGCTGCAGGTAATGTGGGGCTGCCTGGTTGTCAAGCGCATTTGGCCAGTAAACAAAGGTTGCTGGTTTTAATTCCCCAGTTGACATGCCAAATTTGTCTTTGTGACCTTGAGCAAGGCACTTAACTCTAATTGTTGCTGTAAGTCTCTCTGGACAAGACTGCCTGCTTAATGTGTTTACTTAAATGTAGAGGGCGTATTATGCTTTCATCACCAGGAGTCGAAAACACCAGCACTGACAACTTCCCGTTCCTCTTGGTCTTCGGCGCTGTCTCAGCATGTGAGCCGGCGCTAAAATGTCTATAGTTCTTTTCAGGGAACGCTGAATGATTGGATTCAGAATCGTCTTTATCTGAGCCTCTGTGCGTGCCAGTGTTTCTGACCAGGTTTTGGGTTGACACAACTGGCTGCCGCTGTCTCGGGAGAGCCAGGCGGACAAGTCATGTCCCACTACAATCCCCAGGCAGAGCCCCAATGCTCTGTTTAGCTCAAACCCCAATGTGCCAACACACAGGCCCTGTGCCAGCCGGAACTAGGTTGTTTCCATGACAACTTTGGTAATGGTGGAAATATGTGCGTGCGTGTGTGTGTGTGTGTGTGTGTGTGTGTGTGTGTGTGTGTGTATACTGGCCCATTGAGCTGATTCCCTTTCCTAGAATTTGAATAAGATTGCAGTACAGTAATTAGCAACACTCTAAACCCAAATTTTCTTTTCCATCTCTCGTCTAAAATATCCCATTCTGTTTCATTCGCTAACAGGTATTGCCAAGTGTCCATCTTGCAGATGTCAAATGAATGGAATGTCAATTTGATATCACATTTCTTTGTTGTTGATAAATTGTGACACAACGTTCTACAGTAGTATGTTCATTTCCTCACTCAACGTTTGTTTCTGTGTGTGTGTGTGTGTGTGTGTGTCCCAAGTGATTACAGCGCTGTTATTAGAATTATTTTCAAAACGTGTGTGTATGTTAACACGAAAAGTCTACCTGTTTAGAAGATCGACATGCATTCCTTCCCAGAGATGTTGTGTGCTCTTATAAGCTAATATCATCCTGAAATACTAGGGTGTCTTCTACAGTATACTCTTTTCCACTTCTGAACAGGCCTCATGAAATGGTAATCGTGTGATTTCTTTTGGCAGACTAAAAATGTCTCATAAATATGAGAGGACAGAAGGAGACATGGAAGGATGCATTCATATTGAATGAAGCTCGAGGAGAATAAGGTACAGTAGCTGGAGATAGACTGTGTGTAATATAGAGTCATTTTTACAGTGATCAGGTTTGGGGGTGTTATTCGGTTCTGGTGGAAAGCTTTCATCATGGAGATATAAATGTGTATTGGTGGAATGACTATTCTCTAGCCCAGGCAGAAGCCCTAGCAGCCGTCTAATTTAGCTTGATTTGGCTCAAATCAACGGAATAGCCACCTTATCGCTACGAAAACATCGGCGGATGCCTCAGAAGGCCGACAAGGATTTTACGTGTTGTGCCCAAGGTGAGGGCTGTCATTTAAATAGAAAGTCTTCCAAAGTAAGCATACATTTATACATTTTAAATGAAATGTTTAAAGGAATATTTGTGAAACTAGAAAATACTTGTGTCCCTGCTAGTCCTGCTGTGTTTACGGTTGTGAAGTACTAGCAATTGTAGGATGGTCTGTAGTGTGTTCTGGCAGACCTCCCTTACTCTGAGAACAAGATGTATTCATTACCCAGCAGCCACAGCTTCGGTGGACACATATTGTGTGCTTTTCATGGGACTGCTAATTTCTTTTAAGAATTGATCCCAGGTAAAACGCAGGAAAGATTTAGAAGCCCTATTTTTAAACTATGGCACAGAGGGGAAAAAACAGGAGAAAGATTAAAATACATATAGGTTAGTTGCAGACTGACTCCGGAGTCCATGTTATCATCTATCTGAGAGGTAGACCCTGACGTGTGAATTGGCTCAGTAATAATAAAACCTGAAAAACAGGTCCACTGACTTGCCATAGAGAGCTGTAGTAGTGGAACCACTAGTAAGAAAATTATCTTACATGCCCCCTCCCATAACTTCTAAGATTCATAAAAAAGCTTTTCGGACCTACTGTGTGATGTAATCTGTCTTGTGTCCAGGGCCAGATTAATGCCAGTGTTTACAGGGCCTGAAGCCTGGGGGACCTAAGCCCTTAGGAGAGACATAAGGAACAGAAACACTGAGATGTATTGGCTTGTATCCTCAAGTGGATCAACTGAATCAGAAATGCCTCATTACAGGACACCTCATTCAAATTTCAGAGGACAGAATTTGAATGAGGGATTTGCAGGGATAAAGGAGCTTTACGGAGGATGTGGAGGAAAAACAATGCGTTTCATTTTTGAAATATGCACAGTCTGCACACCAAGCCAGTTTGCTCAGTCTAATGAAAGCAAATCTATGCAGGAACGGGCAAGGAGCGAGCCAGTCACCCAGTTCTCAAAATATGGAACTTGGAAATGAGATGCCATGACTCAGAGCCAGGCATTTCGGTCAGGATCACTTTGACATGCCACATTCAAGATACTTCCATCATTTGTTCCTGTTAGTTAGTTTGACACCTGACACCTTTATATATCAGTTTTGACGCACAGTGACCTGGGAACCAGTATGAGAAATGTGCGGTAGTATCTGTTCTATCATAGAGAAGTAAATAAGCCAGAGGTACAGTGTATAACGCCTTTCTCAAACATTATTCATGCCAGAGATTTGCAGACCCTGGTTCCTCTGGGCGTCTGCCTGGTGAGCTCAACCTAGGAGCACTGTAGATGGAAACCTTCTTGTTCCTGAGCCTTTTAGCATTTATTGAGGTCATCATTGCTAACAGAACAAACTGAGACGTTTCTCCACAGACCAGCACCGGTCGAGGACCTGGGTCTAAGGTAGGCCGGTATATCATGTATACTTGGCGGTGGGTCACCCTCCAGTGAATGGAAGCACTGCTTTTGTCACAGCAGCCAATCCAAAAGCTCAGCAGGGTGGAGCTGTACAAACTCTAGCACCTGGTATCTGGACCCTCTCACCACTTCTCTTGTCGGAAAGAGTCAAGTGTCCAGCTTGCTGGGAGAGCTTTGTCATACCCATCCAAAGGGAGAGTATAGTTTTACTCTGAGTTTTAACCTTATTAAACCAATAACAGAATTAACATAAGGTTTCATCAAGCATTTCCCTGTTTCTCCTGAAAATTGTCAGGGAAGCAATTGTCTTGTGCTGTATAAGAATTTCAGTACAATACAAAAAATGGATATGCCAAATATCCAATTATGTTTGACAAATATAATGCAGTACAATTTACATCTAACAACTTGATGCTTTTGACATACTCAATTCCCGATTCATTCGGACTAAATACTTGGTGATAAACTTCCTGTTAAGCACTGCACACATTGTCCATCGTTTTCCGACGATGTAGTTGAGACAACAATTTACATATTTGTAGATCAGACAACTCTTGGCCAGTGGTATGTTAAAACATTGTTAAAATATTTGTATTTAAAAACAAGTTGTCAGAGGAGAATTAATGTTCCTTTTTAGCTCACATGGGTGTCAACCAGCTTTAAAAGCAGCACAAAGCAGTAAACTTGCACTTACTGAACAAAACATTAGTCACAGCAGGGTTTCAAACAGAGCTCTTAGATATTACATTCCACATGAATGATGACAGTGTCAGGTTTCAGGGGTAACTACTTTAATTGTGCCCCTAGACACCCATACAAAACACAAGTAGAACAGGTGAATACAAAGTTAAACACCCATTACATTTCTGTCATTTAGCTGATGCTCTTATCGAGAGAGAAGTACATGTAGAATGAGGGTAAACCATCTTGCTAAAGGTCAGGACCGCCAGGACCTTCCTGTCCAGACAAATTGGGACCTATTGCCTACAGAACTAAACGAAAGCATTCACCAAGATTCAACATGTTTATGAGTTATAGCCATTTTGTTTTGAAGAAATGCTTACCGTGGGTTTTGTTTAACATAGTAAAGGCATACGGGACACAGACTCTGAATATACAGCTCAGGAAAAAATTAAGAGACCACTGCAGAGTTGGCAGAGTTCTCTTAATTTTGACTTTTCTTTTCCTCACCCAAAACCTTCCTTTTTGACTATTTTGGAAAGGAAAGTAAAAGGTGTAGTGATCTCTTAATTTTTTCCTGAGCTGTACAACATTTAACCACCCGTAGAAACTTCATCATGGCATTGTCTGTTGCAGCGCTCAAGAATGTCCTGATTTGTTGGCGTGCGCAGTCGTATCACAACACATATTCTGCAGAGGATAGCCTGGCTGTCGACATGTTGGTATTAAATTATTGCATGCCAGCATACCAGTATGCGTCTTTTTTTTCTTTACAAACATTATGACACCACCCCTTTGACTCCCAGTCATGATCACGCCTTATCAGGGCCATGGGGAAAATAAAACATTTCTAAATAGGCCTGAGTGCACCCTAAATATCTAATTGTGTGTCTAAATCTGACACAGTTCACATCAATGTACAGCACTAATATAGCAACTCAGTCTCAAGATGTTAATATCAGTGTTTGAATAATTCAGAACAATACAGACGTCGTCAGTCCCAAATTTACATTTTTGTCATTTTAATAATTTAGCTTATATCCAGACCGACTAACATATTGTACATTATTGATTGGATCCATTTAGCACTTATAGTCCTGGAGAGTGTAGCATGGAATAATTGGAATGGAATCCATCAAAGTTAATGGAAAATGAAAATACCTCAGAATGCCATCTTTAAAGTATGGAATCTGGGTGGCTCGTTGTCTTTGTTGACAAAAGAATATCTGAGAGAATTTATTACCAGTAAATTCTGTGTTATATTTCTGAATGTTATTTTTGTTTAACACTGGTAACCCTTTACTCACTTGGGTTTCAGTGAGGAGTTGGGTCAGGTTGACGTGGACCCAGGAGTTCAACATTATTTGCGTCCCCCCACTACCGAGTTGTGCATGGAGGCAGCTGAGGCATATCCGGACCTTGGGGAAACGTCACGCCCGACCCTCAGCATGGCTTTATATTACTACATAATTATTTTGCAAATCATTTAAAGTGACCTCTAAATGCCAATGCCTAAACATGGCATTTGGAAGGCTACATTCCCAACACATGGATTTAGCATGGGGAACACCTCACAGGTGGCAAACTAGGATCGGATCAAAGCAGGCGTTTGTTTACAAACTTGTTAAATGGGACTTCGACCTCTGCCAGCCAATCACAGTTCACCCGTGATTGGGATCACCGTTGGCAGACTTTACCTCCGTGGGTTGGATTTGGCCAGGGCGTGGCGCTGACATTTCCTTGGCATTTAGAATTCAAACATTTGATCCTCCATTATACTAGCTAGATAACGTCCTCCAGCCAAAGATATGGATATGTCATGACTGACAGTTGGTAAGCATATTAAAACAGTTATTTTGCTAGTCAACGCTGCTCATGGGGTTTGCATTTCACACCCATATCTAACTTTAAGGCTTGGTCGTGTATCGTAGCCAATGATGCCAAAGGCCATTGGCATCTGGTCAGCAAATCAAACCTCCAAACACTGAGTATGCATCTGGCCAATCTGCATTGCATTGGTTTCTGCATTGCTTAGTATTGATTTCTTGTAGGAGGTAATTTGTGGTTCTTGAGTCATCTCCCTGCTTGTTTTCATTCCAGCGTAAGGACTTCTTGTTTGTCAATCAGTTGCATTTATTTTATGAAGCCCCTTTTACATACAACAGTTGTAACAGAGTGCTTATGTACAGCTCTGGAAAAAAGTAGGGGCCACTGCACGTTTTTCTATCCTTTCCAAAAAAGTTGAAAAGGAAAGTTTTGAGTGAGGGACAGAAGCATTCAATTTGCAGTGGTCTCTTAATTTGAACCTTTCTGTTCCTCACTCAAAACCATCCTTACAGTACACTCATGTGTATCAATGAAATTTCAATACTTCTACCAATTACTAATTGTCATACCTTAATGTTCAACAATACTACCCAGGTTGTTGCAAGTTTACATGACTCTTTTCTTTAAACTGATGCTAGTGTACAGTGTTATGTATATTGTTGCTTTATTCATTTTTTTGTCTGACTATATTTTGCCAACATTTTCTTCTTCTTCTTAACCCTCACTACGTAGTTTCGGGTGACACGTCTTGTTGTTCAGTGCATTTGATAAATAAACCATGAACCAGGAAGGATCCCTTAAAGAACCATTTGAAGTACCATGTTGGGGAGGATTTTGGAGCAGGTATGATGTTCATAGGATCCTTTGAGTAACAAGATAACATATTTCTTTACAATACCCTTCGCCATTTTCTTCTTGAAGAACTCAAAGGGGTTTCCCTACAGTTTCAAAGTAAACCCTTATTTGAGTGAAGGGCTGCCATTTCTCGTCTCGCTGTAGCGCCCCCGGTGGTAGGTTGTGCACATGCAAGCTAATGACTTTCTGGCCGGAGAAAGTGCTGTCCTCCAGGGGAAATCCACTTGCAAGTTAATCCTGGTTGAGCTCTTGACGTGATCAGAAGCAGAATAGTTTAGCAGGATGTGAAGAGGAGGTCACATGTTGATCTTTGACCAAAAAACACTGGAGAGTTGCTACGTTGAGCCCCAATGTCAGGGGTAAATAGTAATCATCAAAAGACTTCATTCATATTTAATGGTAGATTTGTTTACTTACTAGATATCTTTCATGAAAACGACTAGAATGGTAATAGTAATGAAGAACATTTGTCAGTGGTGAAATGGTCATGCTTCCCTCCATATAAATTACTTTAGAAAATCTTGAAATGATTTATCACTTTTCTGAACTATGGAAATCAGATCTATTGTAGAAGTCTGCTGGGGCTGTTGGGGCCAATTCAGACGCCATTATTCTCTCAGAAGGGTGGTGCCATGTCAATTTGTAATGGAGTAAGCTGTCATCATCCTTCATGTTCCCCCTCCAACCATTTTCATATTTTCACGTAGCTCTCCTCTCTGCAGTGTTCTCTCTATTTTGCCTCTTTCATCTTCTTTAAGCTTGCCTGTCTCCCTCTCTCTCTCCCCCCACTCCCTCCCTCCCTCTCTGAGTCTGTCAAACACACAAACACACACACACGTGCAAAGAGATGGACACATACCCGAATAAGCACAAATACACGGAGACGGACATATGGGGAATGATGAAAACAACATAAAATATGTTATCATTGAAAAACCTGACGGTGGCTTCAACACAGGCGTCCTCCTTACTGTGGGAGGCAGGAAATGACACCATTCAGCTCTCGAGCCTGCTCGCCCAATTACCTGTGTGACCCGCATTCATCTGTCCCTCCAGGGCGTCCAGTCGTTATCCTCCGAAATGGGTCAGAACTGAGCTTAGCACGGGGCCTAGTGCTCCCTGGCTGCCTCGTTGAATCACAACAAGGGCTGCGGAAGAAAAGTTTATCTCGCTCTGTCAGTAAGCTCACTGGGCCCATTTGTTCTGTAGGTGGGAGCCGTGTGCTACTGTTGTGTGTGTACATGCTGGTCTGCTTCTACACTACTGCAGCTGGTGTATTTAAATCCATGCTATGTAAAAGCCTCCTGTTCATCATCTGCTGTCTCTCAGAGAGCCCTCGTCAGCAACATACCGTTTTCTGTCAGCGCACAATTCCAGGAAAAAGCTTCTGTGAATTAAAGGAGCTGTATTTTTCTTTATGCCACCGTTATATGAAATTAAGCTTCAGGAATGGATGGTGGATTGATAATCGGGCCAAAGATGACAAAAGTAGGTATGGTAAAGTAGGCATGGGCACAATTTGAAAACGTGGTCCGCGTGTATAAAAGCAGCCTTTTAAGGATTCACTCCAGTTTAATGCAACAATATGCACAGCACTGTACACTAGCATGTTCAACATGTTCATGTCAAGAACATTGTTATTCCTAATAATCTCTATAAGTACTCATTGTCTGGGCAGAACCCAAAGCCACCGCGATTACTATGACTAGACCTTACAATGTGCTTTAGCGTAGCCTTCACAAAGTCATACTGAACTGTATTGTTTGCTTGTAAATGCTTAGTGACAATGTTTTTACCTTTCAGTGGAGAGCCGTGACTACAGAATGTGAGCTGAGCTCAGCCCCTGCCACAGAGCAGTACTGCACATACGCTCAATGTCCATTTTCCCCGCTCGGCAAAACATGACTCCATCCTCGCAGGAAAACAGCTGCTCCAATTACAACATCACGACATTGTGGTTTTAATAATCATTTAACAAACTCTCTATCTACTGTTGTAATTGTGTCGGCTACTATTTCGTTTTTAATTTTAAGGTTATCCAAGAAGCAATCAACATTGAGTCATGTGAAAAAGAAAGTACATTCCCTCTTTTTTCATACATATTTGGACACTGAGCAAAATTATAAGCATCAATAAAGGTCACCCAATTTAACAAATCACAAAAAACATTTAGCTTTAAATCATTTATGCAATTCATAATGCAATATCCTAGTTTCATTTGGCCATCAGCTATTAGCACACGTTTGCAAAAACAGTTTAAAGCATAAAGTAATGAACTAATGTAAAGAACAGAGTGAACCAGAGGTCTCTGGGACGGTTTTCAATCCTTTGATCTTTCAACTAACATTAACACAACAAATCTAAACTATCTTCCTTGTCCAAATAAACAAGAAATAGAGAAAGGTTCTCATTGTGTGGGTTGATGATCGCCTGGTTGGGCCGAGTCTCTGGTCGCCCGGTTGGGCCGAGCCTCTGATCGCCTGTTAGCAGGAGTGGGATCTAAAAGGTGTGGACCGACGTGATCCTTGTGCGTCTCCTAGCCAATATTCTTCTAGGCCCAGTTTGGGTGGGAAGGCCTGGACTGGGTTGTGTCATTATTGGAAAACCCACGCAGTCTTAAGAATTTCTACCACTCTGTAAAGATCATTGCTAGCCAATCACAAACACACACGTGTTTGTTTTACTCATCGTGTGGGGACCAGAAAAATATTCTCTGTTTTCTCCAACTCCTACCCTTAACCTCAGTAACCTAACCCTAACCCTAAATGTAACCTTAATGTCACACCTAACCCTGACCCCTAATGCCGAATCTCAATTCTAATCCATGACATCTATATATACATACACTTATGAGCCAAGACATTATGACCACCTGCCTAATATGTGGTTGGTCCTCTGCGTGCCGCCAAAACAGCACTGACCCACCGAGGGATGGACTCTAGAAGAACCCTGAAGGTGTCTTGTGGTATCTGGCACAAAGGCATTACCTAATCAGAACTTTCCCAAAAATGTTATCTAAGCCTAAACCTAACTTTATCTCGTACTTTTAACCATTACTCTCAACCTTAACCCTTAACCCCTAAGCCAAAAATAGCCTATTTCATTAGTTTGTGAAGACCAGCTAAATGCCTGTCACTGTATTTCAGTTTTCAGGGAGTACTAGAATCGGAGGACCAAACGTCACACGAGGGTAGTGAAATAAGCACAAACTCACCTAAAACACACCCAGAACTTGGTTCTCCGGTCGTCCCTACACTTTCCACTGTCAGCTACACAGAAGTAAGAAATGTACAGTATGTTCTGTAATTAAATGTTAAACAAATAACTTTTTTTAATACTGAGAGGAATGTGGCAGTTAATTAGTTCCTGTGCCTGTGACAAGGCAGGCAGTGACAGCTGGTGACAGCTGGTGACGGAGAGGAGGTACAGCAGGAGCGAACTGTGTCAGATTGTGTAACCGACTGGGCATCTGGTCGACAACTTGGACAGGGATTCAAATGACAGCAGGGGCCAGAATGTGAACTAGGCTGGAGCCATGAACCGTCTGGCCCTCACCTCTGAGACTGACAGTCATTGTTCCTTACTGTAGAGAAGGACCACACTTTCAGCCAGTCCGGAGAGGCTCGACGTGTCGGAGAAATGTGGAATGTGGAAATGATGTGGAATCCTCTATATATGGCCCTAATGTCAGGATACATAAAGGGCGCCGCCTAGCAATATGAGTAATCCAATCACCACCTGTATTCTAATATCCTGATAGTCACCTGTAGTCTTATTGGAAAAAGGCTGTTATCTTATAGGCCGATTCACGCCCCTTTTTTCTACAAAAAAACCTGTAAGAGCAATGATCTGAGTACAGAGCAGGCAGGACGAGGTGCAAAGACTGAGGCTCTGGTGAAAGTGCAGTGCAATATCCCTTAAATTTCAGACATAGTAAAAATCTTCAGAACATTGTGAGAGGTAACCTATTGTGTGAAAGAAGAGAACAGATGTTGCCAATCACCTGTCGTCTTGTATGCTGGAGGCTCGAGATTTTCAGCTCCTTATCTACAGGAAAACAGGCCTGCCTAGCCGGCATTTATAGCTTGTGTACATACACTTTTCTCTTTGTACTCTTTGTACTTCAGAACAACTATTATGGGAAATGGGAATTTATGGTCTCCCTCTTGATCATAACATGGATCTTTGTAAGGAAGAACAAATGTACACCAAGAAGCTTTCTTGCCGAATTTCCAGGCAGGGATGGATAATTCTGTCAGCAAAAACAAGGAAAAGCTCCAATATGTATCTCCTACAGTAATCAGACATATAACATGTCCAGTCATAACTGGGTAGATGCATTTCTGTGTCTTTCCAGTGAGAGGTCAGCAGGTCCAGGGTTTGAAGGTCAACATAATAATACTGTGTATTACTGTATAATAACACTGGGCTTAGGGCCAAAGCGCCATGCTGCATCTTAGAACTGGGCAGTGCCAGTCGGACTGATAGGAGCTGCCAACCTCAAATGAGAGCAATATATTGACCATCAGAGACTGAGATAATAAATGGCCTACATTGATTTACAGTCTGAGACTGAGATGCCATTTCTTGGGGTAGAGAGAGAGAGACAGGGTAGAACGCAGAGAGAGACAGGGTACAAAGCAGAGAGAAACAGGGTAGAAAGCAGAGAGAGACAGGGTAGAAAGCAGAGAGAGACAGGGTAGAAAGCAGAGAGAGACAGGGTAGGAAGCAGAGAGAGACAGGGTAGAAAGCAGAGAGAGACAGGGTAGAAAGCAGAGAGAGACAGGGTAGAAAGCAGAGAGAGACGGTAGAGAGAGAGACAGGGTAGAAAGCAGAGAGAGACGGTAGAGAGAGAGACAGGGTA